>PVIJ01004313.1:12017-119955 GCA_004024925.1 Scalopus aquaticus
TTTTTTTTTTTTTTTTAAGATTTATTTATTTATGCATACAATGATGGGGTATAGGCCAGAGATGTGGGGTGGTGAGAGGATTCACCAGGGACAGCTTGGGGAGCAGAACAGGCAGATTGACTGAAGTACACTGCTGAGGGGAGCAGCGGTGAGGCAGGAGAGGTCTGCTGCGCCATGTGGGAATCTCCCCGGCTGAGTATTAAACTCTTGCTGCAGTGGCTCTGGATAGCTTCATAGTGTTGTGCTTAACCCATTGCACCACCAGGGAGGCCCTGTCTGCTGTTTCTGACCCTTTTCTATGGGTCCCTGCCGAAAGGTGTTTTAGACCTGTGGCAGGCCATCGGGCCCTGCTGTGGGCCAATCCCATTTGGGTGGACTTTACCCACATGGGGATGGGTGACTTTGGGTACTTGATTTGGAAACTACATTCTTTGTCTTTTCTGTACTACACACTAATTGTATTAAAGTTTCTTTCCACTAAAGGTCTTATATATTTTGTCTTGATGCGGCGGTTGGCAGAACCTATTTAGAGTGGACAGGATTGGGGGTTCTGGGGTGCCCCTCTTCCTGCCCTGTAACAGGAGGAAAAGAGCAAAATCAAAATCAAGATAAAAGCTGCCGTTGTTAACCTCTCCATGGTGTCTCACCCACACCTGTTTCACCCAGTCCAGGACCAAGAAGCCAGCGCAGCTTCTTCACATGTCTCTTTGCTCCATGGGCCTCCTCCAGGCCTTCTTGCTCTCAGTCTTGCTTCCTTCTTTCTCCAGTTTCTTCTATAGCTTCTCTTCCCTGCTCAACTCTGCCGTCCCTTGGGTTGGGCAGGGAAGCTGGAAACTCCCCTTTTCCTAGGGACCTCCCTGTTACAATTTGAGGACTGTCCCTGAGGCAGGTAGCGCTTGGGCACCTTCAATACTCTTTGGCTTTTCCAAAGGCCACTTGTTTCAACCCTAGTCTTCCCTGTGGTGACCAATTCACATGGGCTCCAATAGCCTTTACCTAGGTCCTACCCCACAGAGCCTCATTTCCAGGCCACACAGGTCACCACCAATCAGCAATAGGGCTTCCCCACTGACCCTGAATTTATAGGCCCCAACCCAAAAGAGTGGGTCCTTTGCCCTCTAAGGAAAGATTTCACGAGCGAGCGCTAGGTATAGTTGAACCAAGCACAAGGTTAACCAGTACCAGAAAGGAGAATTAGCCTGGCTCCTCCAAGGGAGTTAGGAGGAAATATGCAAAGGGTGTGTCTACCAGGCAGGGAGGAGAGCAGGGTCAGAGAGCTTGTTCTGGGTTGGGCTCTGGCCACACATGGCAGACCAGATACATTTCAACTGTGAGTGCAGGCTCTTGGCCTTCACCGTCTAGGAAACTCTGAGATAATCATTTGCTAGGATCTAATGCTTTTTATCTGGCCTGTCATTTTTTGTCAGTGGGGAGGGCCAAATTGTTTGGACAGGGCTCTCAATCCATGATTTAGTCCATTTGTTCAAACAGGACTTGAGGCAACTCATCCTGTCAGCTCCCAATGTCTTTTTCCTAGACTGTCTTACTGACACATAAAATGCCTCCGGTCTTGTGTTCACGCATGTGCAGTGTGGAGGAGGGGGGAATCCATGCCCTGGGGTCAAATGTCTCCAACTGGAGAGGGAAGCCAGCATATACATTCTTTGTTCCTCCTCCTCCAGACTGAGAAGGAATGTTGTCATGGTGTTGTGTAGCCTCTCAGATGACCATCTTATGAAAGAGGAGTTGTAGTTTATACTGTTAAAAAATAAAAAGACCAGGCCCCCCAAATGAGTCCTTTATGCCAGCCCCCCCCTCCAGACTTTACACTAATCTCATTGCAGTTTCAATTTCACCCAAAAACTGAATCCTAAACTGATCAATATAGAATTTCCCAACCAGCTTGATAAGAAATCCTCTTGCCCCTGTGGGACAATATTTTTACCGGAAAAAATCCTTTCTTTTGCTAATAACTAATTCACCCCATTCAGTCTATAAATACCTTCCATTTGTGTAACCTCTAGAAGTAGCTACATGGACGCTGCCTGACTTGGGAATCACTTAATAAAGTCAACTAGATCTCCAAATTTGTGAACTTAGTTTTTAAAAATATCAGGTTGTGGTCAGCTTGAAAATGTCCTTCTATGGGCTCACTGTTGTCTTCAATCTCCTTTCCCCTTATTTTAGCTCCTTGGGATTACAATCCCTGATAAAGCAGATATGCTTAACACTTCTCTCAGGCTCTGCCTTCTAAGGAACCCAGGATAGACAGTTCTTAAAAAAAAAAAATGTGGGAATTTTAAGGAGATGTCTTGAAAGAAGAGCTGTGGGAACAGAAAGAACGGTATCCTCATGGTGTGGTCAGTGGTTGAGGGAGGATAATGTCAATTCAGAGTTTTTGATGGGCGGAGGAGGAAGAAAGGGGAGAGATAGAGAGAAGTGTTCAGGCTTTTGTTTGCTTCCCTGTCACCTTGTCAGGTGCAAAGGGAAACATCTCATATCCCTCTGAGTTCCTCTAGGCTGGTAAGTAATCAAACAAGCATCAGACAGATTGATAAGAGAAAAAGTCTTATGGAAACTTAGTAACAGCATGTTTATCTCCTGTATATAGGGGAGAAACCCAGCATGACTGAGTAACTTGGGCACATACCTTTAGACACTATCTTAAATAGTTTAGCTAGGACAAGGGATGTTGGAGGAAAAGGGAAGTTCAGTTGGGGAGTTTATGGGGAAAATAAAGAAATGCAGACAAATTCTGTCTTCTCCACAGAAGAGATAAGGAGATTAGGTCTTCCTGGGAGAGGTTCTTACAGAAAGAATTTTACAGATAAATATCAAAAGCAACTTCCAGTCAGCCTTTGAGCCCCTCCCATGAAATAATCCTCTTGCCAACAAGATGTTTTAGGATGGTAGTCTTGCTTCCCTGCAAACTCATGCCAACTAGCCTCCTTTTCCTGCTGCCCTTGCCCTGACCCACGCTTTCTCTGCTCGGTTATGCTACGCCATGCTTTCCCCCCCCTTGTACATTCAGCTTCCCAAGGTGTTCACCCCAGAGAGACACCTGCTCCTTCTGAAGGCAGTTGCTTGAATTATAAATGAGCCTCCACAGAGAAAGACATGCTCAGGAGGAGGGAAAAAAGTAAAACAGTTTAACAAGTGGGTTGGAATGTTCCTCTGAGCATCATTGCATGATGCAAACATGGCTTTCCTTGGGCTCCTGGTTTGAACCCTGAAACCCACCGCAGGATGGTGTACAATCATACTGATCACTACTTTTTTCCTGTGTTTTGGTTTTCTCACTTGTCTTGATGGAGGAGATAGGGTCACAATTAGACCCACACAGGAGGTGGGGTAGGAGGGATTGACATGATCACCTCAAAAAGGGTATAAGAGGCTATAGGGGGTGTAAGTGAAGTAGATTTTGAGAGTCGATGGAGAGTGGGGTTCCTGGGTTCACTCTGGGAAAGGTTTCACCAGAGGTCCCCTTTTAGCGCCATGTGGAGAGGTTCTCCAAGGCAGAAAGTCATTAAATATGTTTGAAGAACAAGTTTATTTAAGAAGGAGACAGAAGAGCAGAGAGCACTCGCATAGTGGGCAGGAAGAGCTGCCTTGAAAGGGACAGGCCTACTAAGAGAGGCCTGCATGGCTGCAGGCAGGCAGCCTCGAGGAGAGCTGCCCTGCTGAGGGACAGAGAGTTGGTGGAAAGAAGCACCTGCATAGTCACAGGTGGGCAGACAGGAGTGAGGCTGCTGCTGCTGCTGCCCCGAGCCAGTGCAGGGATCTCACTTATGTAGTTTTCTCTTAGGGACGGGCTCACACCCTCCAGGAGTGGCTTGCTTGTTGTTAATCAGGATTAGAAAGGGGCCAGAGATTGTCTTGACACTCCTTACACCCCCTGTAGCCTCTTAAACCGTTTTGAGGTGATCGTGTTGATCCCTCCTACCCCCACCTCCTGTGTGGGCCTAATCCTGTGATCCTAGCTCCTCCATCATAAGGAGTGTCAAGACAATCTCTGGCCCCTTTCCAATACTGATTAACAGCAAGCAAGCCACTCCTGGAGGGTGTGAGCCCGTCCCTAAGAGAAAAGTACATAAGTGCGATCCCTGCACTGGCTCGGGGCAGCAGCCTCACTCCTGTCTGTCCACCTGTGACTATGCAGGTGCTTCTTTCCACCAACTCTCTATCCCTCAGCAGGGCAGCTCTCCTCGAGGCTGCCTGCCTGCAACATGCAGGCCTCTCTTAGTAGGCCTGTCCCTTTCAAGGCAGCTCTTCCTGCCCACTATGCGAGTGCTCTCTGCTCCTCTGTCTCCTTCTTAAATAAACTTGTTCTTCAAACATATTTAATGACTCTCTGCCTTGGAGAAACTCACCACGTGCTGCTTATCGTTATAGGATATGTCACTAAGAAAGGGATGGAATGTCACCATGGCTGTGGGAATGGGCACCATTTTCCCTATTCCAACTTCCATGATGCCAACATCTCAGACATCGTGTATTACAGTTCCCAAGGATGGAAGCTTAGAGTAGAAAAATTTAGGATGGAAGTTCTCACAAGGACAAGCATCAGAGAAGGGGGTAGGGATGATTAACAAATCTTAAACTAAACTGGCTATGGAAGTTTCCTGAATCTAAGGTAGGATCACAAAAAACTATCAGAGGTGGGGGCAGAGACGGTTATCAATCTAGAAGAATAACCCAATCTGACCCCAAGGCTTGGAATTTTTTATAAAGGAATAAATCCCATGACTGAGCAATGTAAAAAAGAATGCCCCCTGCCCTGTACAATGCAGATCTTGCCTTTTCAGACTGCCCATCTCTATCTATGCAGACATTTCTCTTTCCTTTTTCTTTTTTCCTTAAAAAACTTGCCATATGCTAAATGCAAATGTCTGCTGAATTCTTTCTCAGAGGGACCCAACAACCCCATGCAACAAACCCCCATTTTCTGAACCCCGTTGCCAACATGTCTTGAACTGGAATGGGGAGCAACTGGCAATGATGGAGGAAGATAATGTTACAGGGCAGGGAGAGAGGCACACCCGAAACCCCAGACCTGCCCTGGTCTAAATGAGTTCTGCCATCCGCCGCATCAATACAAAACATATAGGACCTTTTGTGGAAAGAAACTTTAATACAGTTAGAAAATACAGAGAAGACAAAAAAATATATTTTCTAAGTCAAGCACCTAATGTTATCCAACTCCTCGTGGGTAAAAGTCCACCCAAACGGGATTGGACCTAAGCAAGTCTCGAAAGCCTGCCACAAGTCTAAAACATCTTTTGGCCGGGACCCACACATAAGGGCCAGAAACAGACAATTCTGAGCAGAATAGAACATAATCAAAACCAAAATCAACATAGTCATCGTTAACTTCCCCACGCGTCTCTCCCCATATTTATTTCAATCAGTCCAGGCCAGTGCAGCTTCTTTACAAGTCTCTGCTCCTTGGGCCTCTTCTGGCTCTCCATCCTGCTTCCGTCTCCTCCTGTCTTCTGTCTGTGTTCCGTGTCTCCTCTGTGTCTCCTGAGTGTGTGTCCTCTGTCTCTTCTCAAGCTTCTTGAGATCCTTCATATCCTGCTCAGTTCCACCCTACCTTGGATGGACAGGGAACCTGGGACACACCCTTTCTCCTGGGGACCACCCGTTACAATACTACACTGAGGTAGGATGAGGGAGGAAGGGGAAACATGAGGAGAGGCTCGTCCTGGCATTTTAATGCTTTGGCAGACAGGTTCTTCAAGCACAATGGCAGCTATCATCTTGACCTCAAAGTGGATTATCCATTTTGGATTGCACATGGTGAATTTTGGGTCTCTCCCCATCTCCAAGCCCACTGGACCCTACCCAACCCATAGGTTTCTTTTTCCCCCCCTCCCTTGTCAGGAGGTACTCTGAATTCCTGGCAAGCTTTCAGGGCTCAGCCACCCAACTTTGGGTAGAGTGTTGGCATTTGCCCATAGGGGGTGGGTGATTTTCAGAGTTTAATCAGGAGTCTCTTACTCTTCTTGTTCTCCTCCCCCTTCTTCTCTTTCCCCTCTTCTCTCTCTTGCCTTTGAACATCTCTTTGATTCAAGATTTTTGAGCACTATAGAGCTTGATTACTGCTTGCTATACAATGGATGGGCAGGACCCCTTTATAAGGGGCAAAAGGGATTTTTCTCCTTAATAGTTTTGGGGTCTCTGTTTTGGGGTCTCTTGGTTTTGCCCATTTCAAATTTGGTTCCTTGACCAGGACAGAGTTTTCTGGCACCATTTCCTCTAGTCATATGTGACCTCTCCCCTATCTCTACATGTCCAGATACTTTGTATTCCTCAGCCTCAGAACAAAATGCTAGTTCCTCCAGGAAGACTTCCTGGATTTATCAGTTGTGTGTGATCTCTCAACCCTGTACATTTTTTGTTAACTTTCTAACTTCTGATATTAGGACTTTTAGCAGGTCTCTGGCTGATTTTCTATAAGTCAGAGGATCTTGCACGTGGTAGATGGTGAGGAATTAAAGAGGAAAGGCAGGCAGGATGGAGACTCTGTGCTCAGACAAGTGACTCTTAAGTCTAGGACACAGTTGCGTCAGTAGCCAGTCTTTGCCTTCTCCTTTGTGTGTACTTGTGTTGTTGACAGGACTCAGTAAAGAATTTCAAACTTGCTGCTCTCCAGTGAGGCGTTACCTGAGGTCATTCTCTCCAGCAGCTTCCCTTCATCTTGCTGAAAAATCTGTGTCTAGAGTCCATGACTGACTCCAGTGTGTGGACTTTCAGGAAAGAGTTGCCTGAGGAGCTGACAGACAAGGGTACTGAGAGCTCAGTGGGAGGCGAGGGAGAGGACTGTGCTGGGGGATACGAAGCCCCCTGAAATTTGCATTCTCCTCCCTTCCAGATAACACCTTCCTAACCTTTAATCTTGTCACCTCCTTTAAGTTTGATCACCTCTCCTTCCTTCAACATTCTCTGAAGTTCAAGTCCTTGACTATCCTCATCATTTTGCACATTTACACGACCCTTTTGCACAGAGGAGCCCTCAAGCATATGTACTATGATATTAAAGACAGACCGTTTCTTTTAATCCACATTGATTGAAAAGTAAGAAGGACATACCTTGAAGGCAGGGCTCTCAAGATAGGGGTGAGGCATACTGGGCATCCAAATGGCCTTCTAGACCTGCTGAATTCCTTGCTTGATGCAACCCAGGCATCCTGTAGAGTTGTCAGGTAAAGTACAAGGTGCCCAGTTAAATTTCAATTTCAGACAAATACATTTTTTAGTGTTAAGTATATTCCATACAATATGTGGAACATACATATTCTAAAAATTACTTGCTGTGTATTTGAAATTAAATTTAACTGGATGTTCTTATTTGCTTAATCTGTTAATGCTCTGCTTGGGGTTCCTGAAACCCCTGTAGCAGTCACTCTGGCATCTAGCTCCCCCTCTGGGCCAGAGGAGACAGAGAGAAGTAGTCAATTGGGAATTGATTTAAAGGATGGAGGAGCTAGGATCACAGGATTAGACCCACACAGAAGGTGGGGGTAGGAGGGATCAACACGATCACCTCAAAATGATATAAGAGGCCACAGGGAGTGTAAGGAGTGTCAAGACAATCTCTGGCCCCTTTCTAATCCTGATTAACAACAAGCAAGCCAATCCTGGAGGGTGTGAGCCCGTCCCTAAGAGAAAACTATATAAGTGTCATCCCTGCACTGGCTCAGGGCAGCAGCCTCACTCCTGTCTGCCCATCTGTGACTATGCAGGTGCTTCTTTCCACCAACTCTCTGTCCCTCAGCAGGGCAGCTCTCCTCGAGGCTGCCTGCCTGCAACCATGCAGGCCTCTCTTAGAAGGCCTGTGCCTTTCAAGGCAGCTCTTCCTGTCCACTCTGTTCTTCTGTCTCTTGTGTCAATAAACTTGTTCTTCAAATATATCTGATGACTCTGTGCCTTGGAGAAACTCTCCACGTGGCGCTAAAAGGGGAGCTCTGGTGAAATTTTTCCCAGAGTGAACCCAAGAACCCCACTCTCCATCACTCCCAAAATCTATATCATAAAGAGTTTAGGGATTGTTGATTTCTTCCCCCTGAAACTAATATGCATCTAGAAAAGAAAGATTCCTCTTTTTTTCTTTTGGGATTACTTTTAAGATGGGTTGAGAAATACATGCTTTGTCATATTGTATATTCTGTACACCAGAGAAACTTGGAAGGAGCGTATCACTAATAGAACATGGTCATAAAACATTCTCTTTTTGCTGTCAAGATCAGCCCCAGAAGCACAGGACGGGAAGAGACTGTTCACAGTTGCCATACCTAAGGCCCAGAGAGGTCAGTGACTTGCTGACAGTTCCAGGAATGCACAATGCTCCTCCCTCCTGTGCAGCCGGCCCTCATTCTCAGGCCACTGGGCTCTGAGTTAATTAGGCAGCAAAGAATACTTTGGAGGAAGCTGAAAGTGAGAGGAAGTGCCCTGGAGGGAATGGTGTGAGGAGAGCAAACCATAATGGCATGTTTTAATTGATCTTTGATTGTGCCAACAACTGCTAGCTCCCAGGGCAAGCAGCTGCTGTATCTGAGTCAGCACCCTCGGGTGAGGCTCAGTCTGGTCAGAGAATAGGCATTTCTGGTTTCTCCCCTCTCCAAGGCCCCTACAAGCTCTTTGTGCAGGAAGTGGGTCTATGCAAAGTAAAAAGTTCCTTCTGTTTTCTTAATTAGTCAAGCAACTTGGGAGCCTGGAGTAGCAGGAGTACAGTTCAGGGTTACCTCTAGCTTCCTCTACCCTTCCACACATTTTATCCTGGAAGCCCCAGGAGACTCTACTCCGCTGATGAAGCGAGGCACAGCTCTGAAGATGCTGCTGGAAGCTCAAAATACTTTGTGAAAGAGTTTGGAAACTTCTGTGCTGCTTAGCAAGCTTTTTAGCATTAGTAGTTATTTGGGGTCACCCAGGGTGCATAGGCCCAGCTATGACCCTGGAGAAAAGAAACAGCTTCTGTCCTGGCACAGCAGAAATCATCGTGTACCCCTCTGGGTTCTTCTTGGGCTGGACTGATAACTGTAAAAAACCAGAGGGTACCCAGAGACCAAACTATTAAGGGGGAAAATCCCATGTTTGCATGAAAGCAAAGTAATGAAACTAGTATTCATAATGATATTTAATCAGCGAGAGTTTCAAAGGGAATAGACAGCAAAAAGGGGAGTAGAGGAGAGGATTTCAAAACAGGGACTCCTGAGCAATCTCTGAAATCAACCATCCCCTGAGGCAATTAATTGTCCAGCCAAACAGGCAGGGACCAAAGCAGGGTGGCTAAGAACTAAGAACATTGCCACCAGGAGAACAAATCCAAAGCTCCTCCTGGCAGAAAACACAAGCTAGATGTTGCACAGGGCCCAAAGGGCTAGAAGAGAAGAGAACCAAAGTTCAAAATGTACTGCCCAAGTGCAATCAAATACTAGGTCAAGATGGCAGCTGCAGCAGTCTCTCAAGAAAGCAGGATCATCCCACTTGCCAAAATGCTAAGGCAGGACAAGAGAGGAAAGACCAGAGGAAGTTTCTGTTCACATGAATTCAGTCCTTTCTCCTATTCAACATGGCCGACACACTCCTTCCCAGTAGCCCCGCTACCCCATTCAGGAAGCCTGGTTCACGGCATGCTGGGAGTGGCAATGCAGGGTGCTTGAGATGTCAGTCACCTGGAGGTGGAGATGCAGAAAATGGCTCTCATTCCCACAGCCTTGGGAAGTGCTCCTCCCCACACTGCCTCACTGCAGTGAACCTGTTAGCAGACAGACAGAGGGGCACCCTGGGATACCAAGTTAGCAGGTTTTAAAGGGTTTCTGCTGTCTACCACATAAAGACAAAGCATACTCTTAGTGTGAAAGAACCTTAATAGCATAGAGAAGGAAGAAGAGAAAGGATAATGGCTTCCCAATGAAACACCCAAAGTTACCCATCCCCTCGTGGGGAAATGCCCAGCCAAATGGCATCAGACCAAACAGGGCTACTGAGTCCTGAAATCTAAAGCACCTTCTAGCAGGGAACCATAGGAAAGGGGCAAAGGGACCAGACAAGTCTGGGGATGAAAGGAGAAAGATTAAAGTACAAATAAAGAGAGAGGCCGCCATTGTCAACCTCCTGGCATGTCTCTTGCCCACATGTCTTTCAAGTGTCTCTACATGTCCCAACTCCATGTGTCTCCTTCCATTGTAACTGGGTAGTCCCCAGGAAAAGGGGAGGTTCCAGGTTTCCTGCGCCACCCAAGAGAGGATGGAGCTGAACAGGAGAGGTAAGAATCTGGAGAAGAGAGAAGGAGCTAGAGAGAGAGGAGACTAGAGGAGGAAGGAAGAAGGCTAGAGGCCAGAAGAGGCCCAGGGAGCAGAGGGAAGCATGTGAGGAAGCTGCACTGGCCGGGACTGACTGAGACAGATGTGGGTGAGGGACCCGTGGGGAGGTGACAATGGCAACATTGATCTGGATTTTGATTTTGCTCTTTTCCTCACAGACTTTTCTGACTGTTTCTGACCCTTTTCTATGGGTCCCCACTGTAAGGTTCTTTTCACTTGTGGCAGGCTTTCAGGCCTTGCTTTGGCCCAATCCCATTTGGGTGGACTTATACCCATGAGGGGATGGGTAACATTGGGTGCTTGATTCAAAACTATATTCTTTGTCTTTTCTGTATTACACACTAATTGTATTAAAGTTTCTTTCCACTAAAGGTCTTATATGTTTTGTCTTGATGTGGCGGATGGCAGAACCTATTTAGAGAGGGCAGGTTTGGGGGTCGTGGGGTGGCCCTATCCCTGCCCTGTAACACCATGTTTCCCAAGCCCCTGGTGCAGGTCTAAAACCGGGAAGCAAGAGGGACTTCTTCACATGCCTCTCCACTCTACTTGTCTCTGTCTCTCTCCAAGTCTCTCCAAGTGTCCTATATCTGCCTTTTGCTGCTCAGCTCTGCCCTTCATTAGGTGGGACAGGGAAACTGGAACCTCCCCTTTTTAGGGGAGTTTCCTCTATTATAATCATTTTACAGCACAATTAATCAAAACAGCAGCAGACTGATTAGTAAAGGGAAAACAATTTGATGATGTATATAAGGAGAATTCACATAGCTGTAAGTTCTTCAGAATAATGGAGCAGACCAGGAATATTTATCCTGCATTTTGAGATCTGGGGCATAAGGCCGAGGGGGTGTCGGCCAGGATGGGACTTCACAAGACAGTCTAGATGAGGGTGCCCCCCATCCTTACTCTGAGAGTAAAGGAGAGATTCTTAGAGAGGATTTCTTTACCCAGAACTGGCTGAAACCACCAAACTACATTCTTTTAGGTTATAAAAGGGAGAGCAGAGATTTGTTCTTCAGTTAGGGAAAGGGCAGGAGCTTAGGACATGTTGACCCCTTCTTCAATTAGGGAGGGTCTAAGATGTTCGGCAAGAGCAAAAGTTTCTCCCAGCCTTCAGTTTCCTCACTACTCTCAACCCAAATATTTGCATTCTGAAGTAAATTCCTGAGGCTTCAGGGCCTTGGCTGACCTCTAGTTCTTATACAAGAGGCTTACTCTGGGCCTCTTACTGGGGACTGACCACACATCGCAAAATCTGCCATTTTCATACTTACTCATCTGTGTTTATTGTCTTCTTCATCAAAATGTGAATTCTAGAGGGCAGACTGTGTCTGTCTTGTTTTCTGCTAGATTTCTGGTATGCCTGTGTATTATTTTCCTAGTACTGCTGTTGATTTAGAATACGAAATACATATTTGGTCTTTAGTCTTTGTCTTGTTTCTGGCACAGAAGAACCTAAAATTTCCTAAGTGGTGAGAGTGATATCTATGTTAAGAGGGTGACTTTCTCGGAAAGCCCTTAGGAGACCTAATGATGGGGGCTGGTTGTCAGGAGAACCAATCATGTGACTAGAGGGTTGGAACTTTCAGTCCTAACCTTTGACCTCCAAGGAAGACTAGAAATTAATTGAATCTAGCTCCAATGGTCAGCGATTTAATCAACAACACCTATGTAAAGAAGCCTCCGCAAAAATCCAAAGGACAAGGTAATTAACAGGTGGCAAACATGTGGATGTTCAGGGCCTGGAAGTTCCACATCCTTCCCCTACTTAACCTATGAACTCTTCCAGCTGGCTGTTCCTGAGTTGAATCCTTTTAAAATAAACCAATGTAGTAAGTAAGATGTTTCTCTGAGTTCTGTGAGCCTCTTTAGCAAATTTATAGAATCCAAGGAGGGGGTTGGGAGAATCTCTCATCTATAGCCAGCTGGTCAGAAGCCCAGGTCACTATCAGAGCTTGTGACTGGTATCTGAAGGTGTGGGGTAGGGAGGTAGGTACAGTCTGGGACTAAGCCCTTGACCTGTAAAGCCTGAAGCTATCTCCAGGCAAACTGTGTCAGAACTGAGTTAAATGACAGGAAACCCAACTGGTACCCAAAGCACTGTCTTTTGCATCTGTGGGAATAGTTCCACACCTGCCCCCCCCCACACCCCAAAACTTGGTGATCAGGACACCAAAAGAGAGGCCATAACAAAATACTGTTAGCACATGACTGAGGGATACCCAGGGGCCCCAAATTGTTAAGGGATGCACACTCCAAAATGGGTCCAAACATCCACACACATTATGACAGGAAAGCAAACTCTTAGTATGAAAGATCTAGAATAGAATAGAATAGAATAGAATAGAATAGAATAGAATAGAATAGAATAGAATAGAATAGAATAGGTGTGGAGGGTGTGTGTGGAAGCATTTCAAATCACAGATTCCCAAGAAAACTCCCTAAATTACCCATCCTTCATGGGCAAATGCCCAGCCAAAAGGGCTTGACCCTAAATGGGGAGCTGAGGCCTGAAAGAAGCTGCCACAAGTCTAAGGCATCCTCCAGTAGGGTACCACAAAAAAAGGGTTAGGCAGTTCTCAGAGACTTGGGACAGAGAGAACCAAAACTAAAAACATACCGTATAATCCACCATGAGGTGAAGACAGCAGCTGCTGTAGTCTCTGCCGGGGACCAGGAGCAGCCTCCCCACATGTCTCTTCTCCACAGTGTCTCTCCTTTTTCTTCCACCCTAATATATATCTACCTCATCCCTTCCCAGCTGTCCCCAATTCAGCACAGCGGGCTAGGGATTACACTCCAAGGTAGCTGCACGTGAGTGGGGTAGGGAAAATGGGGCCCATTCACTGTGCTGAGCTGTTCCTTTCACTGAGATGCCAAACTGAGTACGTAACCAAACTTTAAACAAGTGACTTAAAACAAGAGAAATTCAGCCTCTTGTAATTCTAGAGAATGGCCAACCAAAACCGAGATCTTGGTAGGGGCTGCTCCCTCCAAAGTCTCTAGGGAAGGATTCTTCCTTGCTTCTTCTAGTTTTGGTAGCCCTCGGCCTCCCTCGTGGCAGTTGAACTCTAATCTCTGCCTTTCTTTTCACCTGGCCTTCTTCCTTCTGGGTCTGGGTCTGGGTCTGGGTCTCTTCTCTTCTTCTAAGTACACCAGTAATATTGTAGGAGGATAAGCTCTACTCCAGTTTGACCTCGTGTTGACTTAATTACATTTGCAAAGGCTATTTCCAAATGAGGTCACATTTACGAGTATTGGAGGTTTGGACCTCAGCATACTGGGGGAGGAAGGATGCACAGGTCAACCTGTTACATCCTAGCAGAGTGGATGCTCAAAAAATATTTTGAGAATTTATGAATAATTTCAGTGTGAATGAGTAGAATACAGTGGGCTGATTTCCAGAACAGCAAATACAAGGGCCTGGGGCTGAAACTGCAAGTAGAAGGAAGCATGCAAATACATAATGACACTGAAAAGAGAACATTCAGATGAAACAGTTATTTGGTACTACACAAATTTTTTTAAATCTTAAAAACGGAACTGAAATTTTTTTCCCCACTGATTTCAGTAAGTTGGCTGACAAGCCAACAAGTAAGTTGACAGGACAACCTATAGTTTATTTTACAAGCTTCTCCACAGCTGTCTTATCTCTGGCTCCTCACAGGAGTGTACATGCATCGTGGCTGAAGCATCGGAAGCTCTAAGGGAGGACATGGATTCCCCAGGAGGTATCCAGCCCAGGGTGGAGCCCAGGTCAGACGGAATCCTGGGTGTAGGCCTCTGGAGACAGCAGCTATGTCCACTGCACAGGCCCTGGTCAAGGTCCATCAGACACAGCATTGTGGAGAGCTGCATGATACATGCTGGAAAATGAGGATGAAGAGACTGGAGGAATTTTGTTGAGCTTTAAAAGAATCCAGCTAGCCAGGACTTGGGTAGTCAGACATGAGACTGATTCTGTACATCAATTCCATAAAATGAAATAAAAGAGACTCTACTTTTGAGCAACATCTTTTGAGAGCATAGCTTCAGTATTTTAATGCTGAAAGACCCTGAGTTATGTTCTGGGAAGAAGCCATTATCTTCAAGAAAGGTGAAATCTTAGGAGTAGGATGAAGCCAGGCCTCTCTGGTGGCTCAAGGGGTTAAGTCTCAGCACTATGAAGCTATCCGCAGCCACTGCAGCAGGAGTTCAATCCCTGGCCAGGAAGCTTCCCACATGGTGCCGCAGACCTCTCCTGTCTTACTCACTGCTCCCCTCAGCAGTGTATTTCAGTCTATCTGCCTGTTCTGCTTCCTACTCTGTCTCTGGTGAATCCTCTCACACACACCACCCCCACCTCTGGCCTACACCCCAGCTGTTGTATGCATAAATAAATAAACCTTAAAAAGGAAGAGTAGGATGAAACCCCAAGTGGCTTTTATACAAAGAACACCTCAAGAATACCCTCAAATGTTCCAGTGGGACTCAGCAGTGAGACGGTGAGTCTTTCTAGCTATGACCCTTAAGGAAACTTGATGGGGGTGCTTTGACTTAGGTCTGAAGGGAAAAAAATGCAAGTTTCATCGATAAAAATGCATTCTGAGGAGAGGGAATAGCTTGAGCAAAGGAGACAAGAAAGAGTAGGACGTGTTGTAATGGAATACTACTCAGTGATCGAAAAAGAAATCTTGCCATTTGCAGCAACGTGGATGGAACTGGAATGGGTAATGCCAAGTGAAATAAGTCCAAAGGAAAAAGAAAAATATCAGATGGTCTCACTTATGGGGGATTATCGGGAAACCAGGCAGAAGATAAGGAAAAAGACAAAACTTGCAGACAAACCATAGATCTGAGACATACAGCAGGGGAGGGAAGGGAAATGGGTCAAAACAGGGGAGGGAAGAGCACAAGGGATTAAGATGATGGATCACGGGTGCTGTGGTGGTGGGAAGAAATCAAATATTGTACAAAAATAAACAACAATAGGGCCTCCCTGGTGGCGCAGTGGTTAAGCGCTGCGCTGTGGAGCTGGCGGCAGCAGTGACGCGAGTTCGACACCTGGCCAGGGAGATTCCCACATGGCGCGGCAGACATCTTCTGCCTCGCCCGCTGCTCTTCTCAGCAGTGTACTTCAGTCTATCTGCCTGTTCTGCTCCCCGCTCCGTCTCTGGTGAACCTTCTCGCCGCCCCACGCCTCTGGCCTGTACCCCAGCTTGTATGCATAAATAAATAAATAAATCTTTTTTTTTTTAAAGATTTAATTATTTATACATACAAGCTAGGGTACAGGCCAGAGGTGTGGAGCAGCGAGAGGCTTCACCAGAGACAGAGTGGGGAGCAGAACAGGCAGATCAGAAATACACTGCTGAAGAGAGCAGCGGGTGAGGCAGGAGAGGTCTGCCGCACCATGTGGGATTCTCCCCGGCTGGGCGTCGAACTCACATCGCCGCTGCCAACAGCTCCACAGCTCAGCGCTTAACCGCTGTGCCACCAGGGAGGCCCAATAAATAAATCTTTAAAAAAAAAAAATGAACAACAATATAAGAAAATTTAAAAATAAATAAAAAAAAGAATAGCGTGTGTTGGTAATACAGAAAGCAGCAAGGACTGGCCCAATTGGGACTGACTGGGACAGTCAGCTCACTCTTCATGATTCCTTCATTCTTCTTTCAGTGGTAACATGGCTGACTTGCACTTACAGCTCCAGCTCAGGGACTGGTTCCCAGAGAGAGCTGTCCCCGGGCCTCTGGGCCTCTTAGCTTCTTCCTCAGCTATAAATAAGAGGGTCTCTAGAGAGGCTGAGTGAGGTCTCAAGTTCCACAAAGGTGCTGCTCTGATAGGCTTGCGTGTTGAACTGCCTAGAGAGACTTTAAGAATGGTTTTGTGCTTTAAAAATATTCAAAAGTCACCAGTCTCCATAAATGAGTTCCTCCAACTGTATATTTCTATTACTTCCTGCTGCAGGCTTGAGAATTCCTCTGGTTTGTTATTCAAATAAAACATGACTCATTTAGGATTTACCAGGTCACTCTGATTGTCTATGGCTGTACTAAGTCATTTGACCTGTTTCCAGTGGAAAATCCATTTTTATTTATATCCTTAGGAGACAGAGCCTGGTGCTGCTGAAATAGTCCTGGGAAGCAAGTCAGCAGATCTGATTCCTGCTGTAATAACAAATATCCTCTATAAGTATAAATAAAATAATGAATATTTATTGAATAAATGCTAAGTAGCAACTCTATTCTTGAACAAGTCTCCTTGCCACTGTAACTTTTGTCTTACCAGCTCTAAAATCAGGACAATGGCTGGCTGACCTGCCTCACTTTTGTGAGGATCAGATGAGAGAATATGTTTGAAAGCTCTTACAAACCATGAAGGTTGCACACCTATAATGTTCCAGGGGGGCTGGAGGAATCAGGACTTGAGAAAGTATCTCCCCTGGGGTACTGCAGCAGGGTTGTTTGTTTGATCTGAAACCTAAAAGAATAAATAAAAAATAATAACAACATTATTATTATTATTACTATAATAGAAGAATAAACGCATGTGTCACCCACTTTAAATGTCTCACCTTGCTCCAACTCCCAGCTAGCATTCCCAGCCCAAGGTAATTGAAAAAAAGCTTGTCATGAAAGTAGTGGAAGGACATTTGGCCAAGACCAACCCTAAGGAAGACAGAGGCAGAAAGGCGTCTCTGGGCCTCCCTGGTGGCGCAGTGGGTTAAATTACAGCGCTATGAAGCTGTCCAGAGCCACTGCAGCATGAGTTCTGCTCAGCAGTGTACTTCAGTAGATCTGCCTGTTCTGCTCCCCACTCTGTCTGTGGTGAATCTGCTTAACCCCCACACCTCTGGCCTACTCCCCGGTTTGTATGCATACATAAATAAATCATTTTTTTTTAAAGGCATCTCTGGCTTCCAAAGATATTTAACAGTTCTTTGCTTTTTTGTGAGCTCAAGATGGGGCTTTAAAAATAACTGTTGAGTTTCCAGTACAGCTGCATCATTAGGTCAGTGGATGATGGCACAATTTCTGTGTCAGTTTAAGGAAGCCTTGGTTCTTCCACCGTTATTCAGTAACAAGTCATCTATTTACCAAAACTTCACCAATGACATCTGGCTCTTTTCAGGTCCTATGTTTCTTTGACACTGCGTTGCTGGAGATATTTCACAGATAATTCAAATATACTAGCCTTATCATTCAAGGGATTGAAACATAAAGAGATTGCAGGCCTACTTGGGCTGTCAAACTGGAATGCCAAAGAGACTGCCTTCACCCAGACACATCCATGGCGCCTCTCTCATGGCACGCACATTCCCCAGCTTGTGCGAGGGCTCTCCAGTCTGGTTCATTCTGGAGGAAGTCTAGTGAGTACTGGCAAAGCCCTGAGCTGGGGACCTCCCTGGTGGCGCAATGGGTTAAGTGCAGTGCTGTGGAGCTGTCAGCAGCTGCGAAGTGAGTTCTATGCGAAGTGAGTTCGATGTCCTGCAGGGGAGATTCCCACATAGAGCAGCACACCTCTCCTGCCTTGCCCGCTGCTCCCCTCAGCAATGTATTTTGGTCGATCTGCCTGTTCTGCTCCCCGCTCTGCCTCTGGTGAACCCTCTCACTGCCCCACACCTCTGGCCTGTACCCCAGCTTGTATGCTGGGAGAAGAGACAACCTCAATTCTTATTCACCTCTGCTCCTGATAGCTTTGTCTTGTCGCTTCTGCTCTCTGTGCCTCAGTTCCCCTGCTGGTCCAAGCAGGAGGTTGGATCAGTTCAGCTTTAAAGTTCCATTCATCTTCTGGGCGGTAAACACCAGGGCAAGAGGGAAGCTGAGAACACAAAGAAGTTCTGTTTTTAGCAGATTGAAAAATTCTGAGTTAGGTTTCCTTGGTGAAGGTGTGGGGGAGGGGAGGATCTCCTCTGACCCTTCTCAGTCTTTTTTAGCAGGTCTAATAATGAAATTGACCAAAGAGATTAACAGGGAAAAGAGACCAGCTTAACACATGTGTTTGGGACCCTGATCTGAACAGAGCTACCTGCTTTTAAACATTTTAGACAGAGGGATATTAAGTCTGTGAGGAATTAACAGCACAAAGACTTTTTTTGAATTAGACCCCAATTTAGCAAGGAGTCTAGAAAAAAAAGGGGTTGCCAAAAAAAACAGTCCTGGCAACCCTTCTCCAGCAAAGAGATGCCACCTCCTTCTAGGGAAAGCAAGAATACATCCTTCCCTTTGGCGATTTATTTCCTGCTTTTACTAGGGCATCATTCATTCACTGACAGTTTCTTTAATTCAAAATAATCAACATGCCTCTTGGCACATCTTGGGGCAGCCTGCTCTGGGACTGGATAAAGGATTCATCTGTATAAAAAATGCTGTGCAAATGCTGAGCCCATAACTCTGATGTTGCCCAATGCTTTTCTCCCCCGCTGCCCCCGCGAGAAGCCTTATGTATTCTTGCTGCAATGGCTTTACTCAAAACCCTTACCCCAACATGTAATGTTTGGGCTCCAATTCCTGCCTCATCTCCTCCAAGAAGCCAATGAGCCCGCAGGCTCTGCTTCCTTTGAATAACCCTCTGGGTATAACCAGAGCCATGTCTGCGTTGGAGTACCATGTGCTGGGGGTTTCAAATGAACCCCTTTTTCCCAACAAGACCTTAAGACCCCTAAGGACAGGCACCAAGTTCTGGGCCCAGCACCAAGCCTAGGACACAAGGGATACCCAGGAAGTGTCTGCAGATGTTGCACAAGGTGATATCATGACAAGGCCCTGAGTGGAGAAGGTCACTCCCACCTCTGAGTGTCTCCCCAACCCCAGAGTGGGAGCAGTGCACAGGACAGAGACGGGTGGGTTCCCAGAACTAGCAGCAAGACTGCCTCTGCTCCCTCAATCCCCTCCCAACCCCCACCTCCCTCCCAAGTGCCCTGGGTGCAAAGCAGAATATCTGCAGCTGCACTGCATTTCCTCAGGGCTTTGCTCAGATGACCCCCCTCCCCCTTTTCTCTTCAGAGCCTCCCTTTCCTCTGTGAACTTGAACAGGTCCCTCCGCTCTCTGGATCACATCGGCTCCGAGCCCTGGAGGGCTCACTTTGCTCTATCTTTGACCACAGCCTCCAACACAAGTTGACACCCAGCAGTTGAGACAAAGGCAGTTTTTGGCTCCTCACTTCACAGACCAGGGGGAACACCGCCCCCCTCCCCCAAGCTTGCTGTTGAACAGCAGATGCCTTAGGGTCTGATGGTATCTGGGTCGTTGTGCAATGGTGATAGGTAGATTGGCTGGCTGAGAGCACCGCCTAGAGCCAGCAGTGCTGGGAGAACCCAGACAGAGGCTGTGGTGGAAGCCCAGCTCTGCGCTACTGCCTGTGTAGCAGTCCCCTTCCCCTGCGTCTTCCATCCCCTCAGAAACATTTATTGAACATCTATAAGTCAAGCCCTCTGTTAAGTTTTGGGACTTCATAAACATAATCCTGACCGTCTAAAACCTTGAAATCTATTTGCAGAAACAGACAATAACCGTATCAGACAATAACAATGTCAGACAATAACCGTATCTTCCTCCCTGGGCCTCAATTTCCTTATCTGTAAGATGAAGGCATTTCAGCCCTAACTCTATGATCATTTCAATTCAAGTGCTACTCTGCGGTGCTGGCATCACATTGGACTATGCTGCCACCCGTCTGTGCGCCACAAGCAGCAGGGAATGCACAGGGAGAGTTGGGGATAAATGGTGACTGGAATTGCACTGCGGGCAGGTGGCAGCGTCGCTTGTTGGGGCCACAGACGGCTGTGAACTGGTTCTTGCTCTCCGCATTTCCGTCCCTCCAGCTACTTCAGCTGGCGTGACACCCTGCAACTATCAAAGATTTTTCATGACTGGGGGGTTCAAGGGGGGTAGGAGGAAAGTCAAATTAAACGGTTGGCACTTGAGCCGACACACATGCCAATTCCTTCTGGATGCTATGCCAGGATGCCTGTGGGAGCAGCCAGGTCCCAGGCTGGGAACCAAGGGACATGAAATAGGGATGGGGTGAGGAAGAGGTTGAAACTGCTCCACAGAATTTCTGAGTACCTTGCATAGGTGGCCCAGGTTGGTGCTAACTAATGTTTCCTGGCTGGTAGCTGGGTTGCTTGGGGAATTCCTTTCTTTCATGCTCACATCTTTCCCTCTCTCTCACGTACAGCCTCCACACCAAACATCTTTCCTCTTCTCTGATTCTCAAGTCGAAACCCAGGGAAGAACAACAGAGATATCCAGGTGAAATAATCTAGATGGGGGACATCCCTGGTGGCCTAGGGGTTAAATCTCAGTGCTACCACAGCGAAGGCCCACTCTGACAACCTGAGTTCGGTCCCCTGCCAGGAAGCTGACCCACATGGCGCAGCAGACCTCTCCTCTCTCTCCCGCTGCTCCCCTCAGCAGTGTATTTCAATAGATCTGCCTGTTCTGCTCCCCACTCTGTCTCTGGTGAATCCTCTCACCCCTTCTCCCCCACACCTCTGGCCTGCACCTGAATTCTTCTACACAAAAATAAATAAATAAAATCTTTTTTTAAAAAAGAAATAATCTAGATGGTAAAACAAAAGTTTCAGGCAAAACAAAAGCCTGGAAGATGTCTTCACAGTCAGATAGAGGCCAGAGCATGGCTCACCATCCTGCCCACCCAGAGTACCAGGCCCATAGCAGGGATGTGACCAGGCAGACTCCAGGGCTGGTTGCAGGGCTACCAGGAGTCCTGTGATGAAAATGGACCTAGAGGTGCTCCGGCACTAAACGTGCAGGGTGCCTGCTGCCCATCTGTCCACGACAGAGCCATGCCGGCCTCTTCTCTGGGCACTCCCAGAGGTGACAGGGCATATAGAAGCTGGTGGGACCATTGTCTTGGCCCTGCACAGCAGTTAACTATCAGCTCTGATCACAAGGAATGGGGGACATCTCTGCAAGAGACTTTCAGGGTGTCTGACAAGCTGGTGTCCAAAAATCCAGCTTGACCCACAGCCTGCTTCAAGATTGCATTGGCTTAGGTTTACTTTTGAGAATTGCCTTAGAAGCAATTCTCATCTTCCACAGGACTGCTATTTTCTAGAACAGCTTTTGATTAGGCCTTGCACAATATCTTGCAGTTTCTTCCTGAAATTGCTGTATGAACAATGAGGCTAATAATGAAGAGTAGACTTGAGGTGCTCTGAGGTGCTGAGGACACGGCTGTAAGGAGAGGACTCATCGAGGAAACCCAGGCTGCTGGGAGGCAGGAAGGGTAGAATTTAGTCACTGATGGGCACTGCGCCATGCCAGACAGAAGCAGATGGAATGAGGCCCACAGGACGCTGTGTCTTTCTGGGGACACCGACAGTGCCACAGGCAGACACATCTGCCAGGAGGAGCGCTGCTCTCTGTGTCTCATCTGGTGGGTTTGCAAATCCTTTTCGTTTGATATTTTTCTTTTGATATTTTTATTATACAGAAACCTCTCTGAATTCTGTTCAGAGGTTTTAATTAGGTTCTAGTCAAGTTTTATTTAAAAATAGGACACATGACATAGTTACTGAATTATCAAACTTTTGATGATCAACATCATCATTATCAAAATATGATCCAGGTGTTCAGCTGACACATTTTTTTTCTTATTTTGGGTAATTTAGCTGAGAAGCAAAAAACAAAACTGGTGTGGATGAAAATGTAAAAAAAGGCATGCAGGCGTGCTCCCTGTGCACAAAATCCAGACGCGTAAGCTCACAGAGGAGCGAAAGGGGAGGTGTCTTATACTCAGCCCCACCGGTGCTTGTCTGGCAATTTTCATTTTGGGCTGGTGGAAAGAGAAAGGTAGATCTGAAGGGTCACTTCAAACTCTTTTGGTCAAAATGACCCAGACGGGAAGCCCTTGTGGATCAGCTGATGTTTATGTTTGAATCTTTGCCACCCAGCACAGGACACAGCTCTTAGCGGTCATTTGATTATAAGAACTATTAGTTTACTCTTATTAAAGTCTCTATTGTGAAAGCCTCTGTAGCACCCACATACTGTCTCACCACCTGAGGCTGCTGTAATGAGGACAGATGCACACGGACATCTTCAACTTGCATGTTTTTATGGGAAGGACGCTGTAGCACTATTCTGAAAGTTCTTCTCCCCAGAATTCCAGGAGCTGGAACATCTATGAAACCCTCCTTAGAAGAGATAACAAATACGAGTACAGAAAAAGTAGATGCCTTAGGGAGATGAAGTTTAGTATTCTGATCAAACGATTAAATATACGTGCAGTACAGAATAGGTTGAAACATCTTCCAAGGCTGACTTAGTCTGCGAGGGCTGCTATCACAAATACCGTGGACTCAGTAGCTTATAAACAGCAGAAAAGTATTGCTTCACAAGAAGGAAGTCCAAGACCAGGGTGCCAGCAGGGTGAGGGCCGTCTTCCAGGTTGGACACTTGTCATTGTATCCACATTTGGTAGCACAGGCTCAGGGGCTCTGTGGGATCTCTTTGATGGGGACATTAATCCTATTCATGAGGGGTCAAGTCCTAATTGCTTCCCAAAGACCCCACCTATTAATACATTTCATTTAAGGGTTAGGACTTCAACATGTGAATTGAGTGATGGGATGGAGACACAAATTTTCAGACTGTATCAAACCCCAACCTACTCCTCTGCCTCTCCCTAGGGCCTGAAAAACCAAAGCTTGGCTAACTCAAGGGGGAGGGGTAGCAGAGATTCTGGAAGCATATTAATACACAGGAGATATGCCTCGGAGGCTGGCTTGGCCCACAATTAGGTCGGCTCAACTTGCAGAACCCAGTGACTTGTTCCTCCCACCAGTGCTCAACCCAGTCTCAGCCCAGACTGAGCAGAACCCCAAGTGGCCAGATGCCTGGCCTGGCTAGGAGGCCGGGGACATGAGGCAGACCCTGGGGCTTGGAGCTATGAGGAAGAAAGTCTGAAGCAGTGGCATTTAGAGGAGGCAGTCACTAAAAGGAAACAGGCTCAAATGAGAGGGGCCCTGGGCGTCAGGAGGACCCAGGGATTCCCCAAGTGGAGTAGAATAGCCACTCCCAGCCCCCAACCTCATAGTCTCTATCTTCCTTGGAGGATATAGCTCATACTTACAGGGCTGTAAGATTTTCTGGGCTCCACGCAATATGGCTAGGCTAAAGTTTTATAACTGAAAACTGCTCTCCCCTTCCCCTCTTCAGGGAAAAGTTCTGGATTTGCTTTATGTGCATTTTTCCTTTCTCCCATAAAATAAAAGGAATCATATCATCATCAGTTTTCTAAAATCTGTGTCTAACTCTTCAATTTTCCTGTGTCTGATGGGGGCCAGCTACTCACAGGGACCTCACCACACATGTAGAGTGGACTTTCAAAGTGGACATATGTGAGCCCTAGGTGTTGGCTGGACAGAGAATGGTCAGAGAAATGTAAAATATCTCAGGCTTTAGCCCTGGGAATTTTCTCCGATTCTCTCCTCCGCCTACAGCACAGCCCCAGGCTTCAGCCTTCTCCATTTAGAGATGAAGTAGCCCCGAAACCACTCATGGAGTTTTACCCCACTGGCCCACGTGGAGAAAGGGGAAGAGGCTTGGTGGAAAGGAATGCTTAGTGAGTTGTCATGGGGAAGGGAAAGCAGAATTTGAGCAGCTGCCCCTGCCGTGTCCAGAGAAAAGGTGTTTCCAGATCAGTGAGGTAGGTGGACAGGCAAGCAAGAAGAAAACTTGTGGCCAGTGGAGATAAAACTCCTGGAAGCAGAGTTTTATCTTCCTTAGGGCCTGCTCACTACTGGGCCTCCAGTCGAGCTAGAGGGGCGGGTAGCTGCTGGGCCTGACACACTCAGTGGTGCCAAGGAAGAGGAAGGAGAAATGCTGGAGCTGAAGGATTAAAATAGGTTTACGGTATGCGTGTGTGTGTGTGTGTGTGTGTGTGTGTGTGTGCGCGTTCTAGTAGTCTGAGAAGAAACACAGGAACAAGTACACCTGAGAGACAATCCAACAAATTCCAAGAGGAAGTGGGGTGGGGAGAGGGAGAACTTACTATAAGCAGTTGTTTTTGTAAAAACAAAAGCAAAAAAACCTTTGGAATAAGCCACTGAAGCCTCTGGAGAACTCAAATTTCAAGGAATCTGGAATGGAGTGGGGGCAGGGGCCGACCCGACATCAACTTGGCTAGTGAAACTCACTTTCCAAAGCCTGGTCACAACACAGGGCAGTGCTGGGAGCAGGGGCACTGCGCCCACTTTACAGACAAGGGCATAGATGTGCCCGCACTCGCTGTGGCCACGTTCCTCCCAGCGAGGCAGAGGACTCCGGTCATGCATAAGATGATCTAGGGCTAGATGTGGTGCTGCAGGGAGAGCGCCTTTACTTCCCGAGGCACCCATTGCTGCAATGGCCTGTCCTGATAGAACGAGAGCTGTCCAGCCTGTGATTTAAAGCACGCTGTTGCTTAGGAGAAGGCTGTGTTTCAAAAGTGAGTATATTTAAAGGTTGTTTCAATAATTATTAAATAAATAATATTAGGGCCTCCCTGGTGGTGCAACCAGTTAAGTCACAGTACTGTGAAGCTGTCCAGAGCCACTGCAGCATGAGTTCGATCCCCGGCCAGGGAGCTTCCCACATGGCACAGCAGACCTCTCCTGCCTCGCCCGCTGCTCCCCTCAGCAGTGTATTTCAGTCATTCCGCCTATTCTGCTCCCCACTCTGTCTCTGATGAATCCTTTCACCCCTCCACCCCTGCATCTCTGGCCTGCACTCCAGCTCTTGTATGCATAAATAAATGAATATTTTTGAAAAATTAAATAAATAATATTACATGTGGCAGTTGGTTATGATCAAAAAAACTGTTTTAAATGCGAAGGTGGGAAACCAAGCCCTGATGGCGATGTGAGCACAGCAGCACCCGTGTCGTCACACTTACCATGGGCCAAGCGCCTTCCTGTACATCAAATCATCTGTTCTCACGATGGCTCCAGGGGGTGGAAGCATTATCATCCTCATTTGACACAGAGGCCTGGGGGAGACCCGGAGAGGTGTGTGGGACCACAGCACATGGCGCCCACGTAGCGTTGACAGTGCCTTGCTGGGGGCCCAGGCACAGGGGCTCTGAAGCAGCCTGTGGGGTGGGGAGGGGGTTGACATTCCTGTCCCACGTCCCACGGAGAACAACAGGAAACACCGAATTTCACAACGGTATTACTTCCCAATAAGGACAAGCCAGTGGCAGCAGCAGTGAGGTGTTTTCATGACCCGCTCGGGAGAGGCCTGTTTTCCGCACTGGGCAGTGGTTACAGTACACAATTGATGTGAGGGCCTCAGGCAGAATCCTGGCTAACTTAACTTCAGGCTGGCCTTCCTGCCTGCCTGCTAAATGCTTCCAGATGATTCTGGCTGGTGTTGCAAGGCTTTACCAGACCAGTTGTCTCTGTGTTGGAGGAGGGGAGGTTAGTCTGGAAAATGCCTGGAGAGAGGGAAGCAGCGAAGCTCTGAGTTTGACAGCTTGCAGGACCCAAGTGGACTTGGAGAGGAAAGCAGAGGCTGAGAGGTCCTTGGAATCTCTCAGTTGAGAGCATAAAAAACAGTCGTACTTATTTTTCTTAGCAACCTTCCAGCACATCCTCTGCTTCAGTGTTTAGGAGCACAAACTCTGTAATCTCAGTTTCACTGCTTGTAAGCCAGGTGGCCTTGCTGCTGGCCACTTCTCTGGGCCTTAGCTTCTCCTGTAAAGTAGGAATAATAATAGTGCTTCTTCCAGAGAGTAGTGACTGCTGCTGGTCTACGCACAGTGAAGGACGTGTGCTAAGTAGTTGTTACTGTTGCTGTCCTACCCCTTAGGATGGGGTGCAGGCTTACTACCTCTCTGAAGGGTACTAGTTGTGTGTTAAGTCTATACTGATGTACCAAAGCCAAGTAAAATTTTAGAAATTCTTGTTTTGATGTTGTTAATGCCCCCAAGATTTTTTAAAAAGAGGCACACTGACTCAGTGGGACATTTCAGACAAAGTTAAGAATAAAGTGGCCATTTCAAAAGGGCTCAAAGCACCTTCCTGTACATTTGTGACCTCTGCTTCAAAGTCTATGCTACCTTTAGTGTTCCCCAACAGTAAGCCAGGCCTCTAAGAATTTGACTTTTGGAGGATAAGGTGGTGGGGGGAAAGGAATTCAAGAAAATGACATCCCTCTTCCATTTCCAGGTCGGAACAATGGTTTATGCCTCTCCCCTCCCCTGAATGGCAGGCTTCTACCTCAGGGGTAAATAGAGCTCTACTGACTCAGTGTGTGACCTAGAAAACGAAATGGGTCCACCTGGCTGAGGCTCAGAGTAATACTCCCAGTTTCTCCTCCCTAAAGCACCAAGTAGATAAGTAGCTGCAAGACAGCTCAGGTGTGTTACTCCAGTGGGAATCCCTCTACCTGGAAACATGAGGAGTGGGGAACGAGGGTTCCCCTAACACCATGTTTGTGTAAGTTGCAAACTTCAACGTCATCTTAGACACCTGGTCTCCCTTATTCCCCCCCACTCCCACCCCCTACCTTGCTCATCACCGAGTCCTGGCAGTTTCATTTCCTAAATGTATCTTGAATATGTCCTCTTTATTCATAGTAAGGTTACAATTCAGTGGCTGTAGTGGCAGGAAGGCACAGAGCAGTTTCTCTTTGGATCTGGGCAGACGGGCAAAGGAGAGTCCTGGAACCCTCAGTGGCTTTCCCAGCCTTTTAATGATCTTTCTACACTATTTGTAGTGAGGCGACCAAGTGCAGGGCAGGCAGGGAGGCAGGGAGGCTGGGGGTCCAGGAGGTTGGCAGACCTCCCAACCCCCGGGGAATCTTTACTTTCTCTGGACTCCCTGGTGTTCTTTCCTAGTCTCTCCATCCCTCCCTGCCACACTCTGCCACTCACCACCCTCTGCTGCTGCCCTAATAGGCTCAGCCTCTCAGCTCAGTGTACCCACTCACACATGCCCACACCACACTCCAGGTGTCCACCATCAGGTATGCGTGCCCCGTGCCCATGCTCCCAAGCGCCTCCTGCATTCAAGGCTGCAAGTGACAGCCACAGGGGCCAACAGCCTGAGCAATTTTCATGTATCCTACAGCAGCCCAAGACGCTACTACCTCCCTTATGCCCTCAGAAGCCACACTATCCACTTCTGCGGCCTCAAGTTTGTTCTCTACGCTGTAAGCCACAACTCCTTTTGCACTTTTTTTTTTAATAACAGCTCCATGTTGCTCTTTTGTGAAGACTAAAAATCCACAATGTGGGCCTAATTCTCTGCTGGCCTAGCCCTCGCCTACCTACTCAGCCTCAGGCTGTCGGCATCCCTCTCACACAACAGAAGTTACAGCTACTACAGAAGCATCTCCACTGTTAGGGCAGGTTCCATGTTCCCCGCCCCCTTAATGAGGGCCAGAGCCAAGCTGCCAGGTGAAGCTATGTAACACAGATTGGGCGGGCTCAAATGGCTTGCTTGCCTCTTGGCTTTAGACTGACTTGGCGGCCTTGGAGAAGACACATGGGTGAGAGGCCGGGGTGGGGAGGGAGACTGACAATGGCAGCTGTTACCTTGATTTGTACTTTGATTTTGCTCCTTTCACCCCAGAATTTCCTGGCCCCTTCTACCCCTTTCCTATGGTTACCTGCCAGAAGGTGCCTTAGACTGACTTACACAAGTTTTCAGGCCTCAGTGGCCTGTTTGGTCCAATCCTGTTTGGCTGAGCATTTACCCAGGAGGGGATGGGTAATTTGGGGGGTTTTAATGGGAAACTCCTATCCTTTCTTCTCTTCATGAACATTAACTCCATTAAAGTTCTTTCACACTAAGTATGTTTTATCTTTGTGTGCATGAATGGCCTGACCCCAGCAGAGTGTGCAAATGTGGCGTACCCCCTGATTGCCTGATAATATAGTAACCTGCTTTCTGTGACTTCTGGGAGGAGATGAGCTTCATTCGGCTTCAGAAACCTCGCCCATGCTGTCCCTTCTGCTTGGAATATTTGCCTTCCTGCCTCCATCCTTCCCTTCCTTCATCGGTTCCTCCTTTCCTCCCTTACTCCTTCTTCCCCTCCCTCACTTCCTCCAGCTAACTCCTGCTCATCCTTCACACCCTAACTCAAATGTCATCTTTCCAGAGAAACAGGCAAGATCAGATCAGTTTCCCTTATTAGAATATTCAAGATTTTCTGAGCTTTTCCTCCATCATGCTCACCACAGCTGGTAATGAGCTAGTGTATGGTTCTTGATGATGCCTGTGTCCAGCACTTGGTTTCAAGCCACAGGAAGACAGGTTAACCTACCCCTCGGCGCCTGGCACAGTCACTGGCACATGGGAGTTGTATTGGGTTAGCTGGATGAGGGAGAAAATCAATAGGAGAAAATGGTGCGATCATAGCGAATGCTTATGGAAATCAAATGCTCTGTTTCTGGAAAAGTGGAGCAACCTGGGGAAACAAGGGGTAGTATGTTTGTGTATGAGTGTGTTGGGCGGGTAACATGGGTTGGTCTGGATTCAGAGGCCAGCTCCACTGGTTTTGTGTGGAAAATATGGTTATAGCATCACGAGGGACAGATGGGGTAGAGCAAAGGAGATGGCTCCCAGGAGGACCTTTCTCAGATGGATACACACAGGATTTGAGACTTGGCTGGAGCAATAGAAAAGATGGAAATTGGCACCAGCCACAGCAAAATCACCAACAACATTTCTCTGGGGGGTGGACTCTTTTAGGTTGCTGTATCTGTGAATGAGAAGAAAATCTGCCATTGTGTGGGATGCATACCATCCAAATCCCCTCTTCAATTTTAGGGAATCCCTATGACATGAGTCTTTCTGGGGGGCAGCCAGCCTTGTTTCTTCCTGTTTTCTAAGTCTGGCGCTCCAGCCTTCTTGTTGAATCTTAATGGTTCCCAATATCTTTGTATACATTCTTCTCTGTTTAAGTGAATCAGACTTAGATCTGTTGTTTTGAGCCAAGAACCATAAATGCCACAGTCTGGGGCCAACAGGGCTGTGACACCTGGCTTGTCTGCGTAGCCAAGCATGTGGGTGCCAAGTATGCAGATGCCCAGGAGTAGGCAGGACACTCTGGCAGCCTGAAAGTTAGGGGCTCCTCAGGAACAGAGAGGGAGGGTAGCCATTTTGAGCCAGAATTGGAGTTTCCACAGATTTGTGGGTAGAGCCACATCAGAGAAATCATCCTGTAGTTAACATATGCTTGGGGAGGGGGGCCACCTAAAATCCCCCTGTAGGGTAACTGAAGGAGGCATCAGGTTTTTCTGCCCTACTGCCGTTAGACTGATGATGGCACCTGCGGTCCAGCACGTGTGCCTCGTGCTGGCGTGCGCGTGCGTGAGTGGGCGCACCTGGGCCTGGAGACTCTCTAAGGGCGGCACACAGGCGCGAGGGGGCTTGAGCTCAGGCAGCAGCGGCAGCGGCGGCAGCGAACAGAGCTCGAGAGCAGAGGACCACGTGGCGGAGAGCGGGGGAGAGCAGCGGAGCACGGGGAAGGGCGGCATGAAAACAGCTAATAAAAAGAGTCTGCTTGAACCGATGACGCACCTACCCGGTCTGGGATGGTGGCAGAACATCCCCAGACTGGTGAACAGGGAAACACCTTGATAGTTGGAGGCCCAGAGAACCCAGCTGGCTCATGGCCTGGTGGGAGTGCAGAACCCTATCTCTTGGGCCTCTTGTACTTGTGTTTTTCCTGAAGAGATTAAACTCTGTTCAAGATATTTTCCACTTCTAGAACCCTGGATCTACTATAAAGACTAAAATGTGGGAGGAAATAAGCAGAGAGTCAGAGTGCATTTACCACACTTCCTGATGCTTCGAATAATAGGATGTCCAAGCAGGATGGGCCTAGGGAACAAGCCAGTCTTGTGGTGTCAAACATAGCAGGCCTCCAAACAATCTGGGAACTAGTCAACAATGTGGTTTCCCATAGATTTCCCTAACCCCACAGCTGATCCACATGGCCTGGACTGAAGTCTCAAGATTTGGGTTTTGAATCTGCTTTGCCAGGTGATCCGAATGTGGATTATTTGTGAATAGTCACCCTAGCTCTTTAGCCCATCTTAACAGAGGAGGAAACCAAGACTCAAAAAGACCAGTTGGTCCTCCTGACCAATTGGTGAGTCAGACACTAACCCCTGGCCTCCTGGCTCCCACTTCTCTGGACTGGCCAGGGCTAGGATGGGCACAGAAAATGTCACTTTTCCAAGTGAGAGGCATAATTTTTGTCTCCTAACATGGTCCTATCTTTTTGACTATATGAGGGGCAGCAAGTCACAGGGATATGCCAAAATGAGGATGGATACCTGCTCTTGTCTTTGCCAAGGGACTGCGGAAACATTTGCTGAGAAGGAAACCCCACAGTAAAGGCAAAAATTGATAGAGCAAGAGCCTCAATCTGACACAGCAGCCGACCAGTTTCCAGTTCTGGGCATTCCAGTGCCAGGTGCGGCCTTGGACAAGCCACTCCCCGTTCTGAGTCTTGGTTATGTCCAGTTTATAAAATCGGGGTAACCCGCTGTCTGGAACGTCTGCCTCTCCGACCTCCAGTGTGAATATGCTTTGCAAGCTCCCAAGTGCTGCCCAAGCAGGAGGGGTTACAGGCACTGCAGATGTGACTAGAATACTGACTTCCACCCAGGGTCCCTTAAGGACGTGCTGGGCCCATCTTGGAAACAGTAAGCTAAGAAGTTGCCAGCAGTGCTCTCGGGAGATTCTCAGAGCCTGCGGGCTCGCTGCCAGGGAGAGCCCTTGTGCTCACACAGCGCTCCTGTGTCAGGAACGTGCCACGGATGAGGGCCCTCTCACAGCCGGCTGCATGCACGTTGGGGTGGGGTGGAGGAGTCACCTCTGGCCTGGCACGGACAGGGCCCTCTGTCCACTTCCTAAAGTGCCCTGACTCAGAAGCCCTAGGACGCGTTCAGAGGACCCCAGGGGACCAAGAGCAGTCACATCCTACCCTTTCATGCCCTGGCCTGTCTCGGCTGTTAGAACAGATTCAAGAGGGGATTAGCTCAGCCAGAGTGTACCTTTCCTTCTCACCACATCACACCTCAGAACCATTTCCCCAGCTGGCAGGAGTCCCGGTTCAATTTAAATTATCAGGATGCCAAGATTTTTACACTATTCTGCCCAAAACTCGCTTTGTCACTTTGCTCAATCCCTTTACCTCTTTGAGCCTGTTTTTTTTTTTTTCATCCATAAAATGGGGGAAGTAATTCCTGTCCCTCCCTCCACTATAGGCTTGCTGTGTCAAGCGACAGCGCGGTGTGGGAGGACTTAGTTGTCGTCTTGTAGAAGACAAGGAGGCCTGGACAGGAAGAAAGTGTGATGGGTACGGAGATATCCTTCAGTCCTGTCCCACCGAGGCTGTCCCAGGGCAGTGGGTTCTTTGCCTCATGTTGCCCCTCCTTTCCCCTGCCAGGATAGGCCTGGCTCCTCCTGTGAGAAGACATGTCAGAAGCAGGGGCCAGCTTGTAATGAGGGGCCTACAGAAAACTTTTTAGTCAGAGACCCAAGCAGACAAGTCCTTGACACAGGTATGAGGTCATCCATGCTGGTGATGTTCAAACTTTTGTTTTTTCCTTCTGTTTTAAGCAGAGCCCTTTCTTCACATGCTCTTAAAGCAACACCCCACAGACACATCTGGAGAGTTCGCCGAGACTCCAGGAAGCTGCGCTGATGTCCCGGGAGACGGGGCAGATTGTCTGAGTGGGGACGGAGTGTGACCAAGGTCACATTAAGACTTTGATTAAGAGGTTTAAACAGTTAAAAAATCTCACTGTATGTTTCTAACTGCAGCACAGGTGTCTCTGGCACAGGCGCCATCAGAGGAAGGGGGCAAGTTTCCTTTTCCAGACCATTTATAGGCTCTGCAGTAAGAGGCTTGGGGAGGGAGCTTGGGGGAATACATGGAGGAACATACGGGCACAGCTGTCACAGACAAATCAGCCTGGGTGCAGGGGCCTTTTCTTTCTCTGGCAGGATGTTTTTGAGGCAGTGAACCCCTTGCTGAAATAAAGCAGGCCAGTAAAACTGGCCGATGAAATTCCTTCCAGCGCCCTGGCTCTGCCTTCTTGGTTAGGGGCACACAGGTAGGCTCTGCAGTGGTCAACTGAGGACTCACCCTCCACCAAAGGGACCCCGGTGTCTCCCACAGATGGTCACAGGGCATTGTACATGAGCCAGAGAGTGACTTTTTGGTGGGCATTTAGCTGGTTTCCGGCCACAGACTCTGTCAGTCTGGGGTCCCAGGAAGTAGAGTCAGACTTGCAGATCTCTTGTGGAATGTGGGGTAGGTACCACCCACCCAGGCAAGAAGACCCATGGGAGCTGAAGCCCAGGCACAGGGTTCTAGCTCTAAGAAGTTAGAGACTTGTCCAAGGTCCCACCTCCATGATTATAGTGCTGGAGTAGGGGGTACCCCTTTAATTTGCCCCAGCTGCACCATAGAGGGGGTGAGAGGCACTGCAGACTGCTCTGTGGAGTAGTGAATGGCAGGAAGAGGCAGGAAGCATCAGGAGGAGCTACGTGGAAACTGAGGGCCCTGAGACACGCTCCTGCACCCTGGCAAGGCCTCAGTGCCGGTTCACAGCAGCCATGTGACGCCTGCGTGGAAAACAAAGACAAGAGGAAGTAGACAGGTGCTCAGGTGGCAGGGTGCACCCCACTGCAGGGCAGCTCCAGGGAGGCCGCAGGGAGGGCCTGGCATGTGTACCTCCTGCGGCAGAGCAGCTGTGTGTAGGTCAGCTTGAAGAATGAAGAACTTCGCAGCCTCCATGCCTCTGTTCTAGGGAGTAGGTGTTGCCACTAGTTGAAAGTAGGGTTGTTCTCTAAAAGTTACTGAGGACCCCAAAGTCCCGGACCCCAGCTCTCCTAGGTGGAGATTTTGCTTGCCTAGAAAACAGTCTATTTGGGGAGGGTGGGTGTGTAATCCTCCTGTGAGGGAACCCCCAGATAGCTTCTGGCCATGCCCTTTTCAGCTGACAGGTGGCAGGATGCCCGGCCTCTGTTCAGGGCCCACTCCCTGTCCCAGCCCTTCCAAAGTCCAGCAGCTCCTGGCCAAGAGAGACTCTCAGAATGTTCCAGCTGAAGTCCAGGGTCTATTGTTTTTCACAGCTTTCTAGAGCAAAGCAGAGGGGTCCAGGGCTGTGAGGGGGTTGGACCTCAGCCCCACTTCATCCAAGACCCCCACTTTCCTCTTTACTGCTGCTTTGAGAATCTGCATGAGACCTCATTTAGACAAGAGACTGTGTTTGAGGACGTCTTTCAAGTCTGTGGTTCTCATTTCACGCACACTTTGTTGTTTATGAACTTGGGCAACTTGAAATCCTCTGTGTCTCACATCCTTTCTATAAAATGAGAATAGTAATGTTACCGTGCAGACTGAGGGACACCCAAACCTGCATGCTCTGCCATCCGCCACATAAAGACGAGGCATACTCTCAGTGTCAAAGAACTTTAATAGAATAGTGTACATAGAGAGAGAAGAGGTATAGTTTCCCAATGAAATACCCAAAGTTACCCATCCCCTCCTGGGTAAATGCCGAGCCAAACAAAGTTAGCCCAAAGGAAGGTGACTGAGGCCTGAAATCTTGCCACAAGTCTAAGGCACCTTATGTCAGGAAACTATAGAAGAAGGGGCCAGACGAGTCTGTGATAAAAGGAGCAAAATCAAAGTACAAAGCAAGGTAATGGCTTCCTTAGCAGCCTCTCCAAGGGTCTCTCACCCACATCTCTTCCAAGTGTCTCTGCATGTCTCAACTCCATGTGTCTCCTTCCATGTCCCCCAAGCCTCTGGTACAAGTCCAAAGCTGAGAAGCAAATGGGACTTCTGCACACGTCTCTACTCCATGTATCTCTTCCAGGTCTTCTCTCCAAATGCCCTTCTCAGCCTCGCCCTTCTTTAGGTGGGCAGGGAAACTGCAACCTCTCCTTTCTATGGAGATAACACTGTGACGGTAAGAGTATCTCCTTCATAGGGTGATTGTTGGGCTTAAGTGAATTAATGGGTCACAATAAAAAAATGTGTGTTTGGGGTTGATGTCATTATTATTGCTATTTTCTTAAGACAGGGAGAGTGAGATCCAGAGAGAAGGGACTTGCCCGTCTAACAAGCGAACTTGGTAGCAGAGCAGGGGTTAGTGCCAAGGTTCCTATCAAGATGGAGTCCTTTTTCTCTTAGACGTTTTGAGGTTGAGGCTCCACAGAAATCTTTGAAAATAAAAAAATGAATGCCCATTTCAGGGAGGTCAGGTTGTAGAAGGGCCTCCGACACGGCCTCCTCTATTCTCAGGAGGCAGAAGACGAGGAGGAGTAGGGGGATGAGAAGGAAGAAGAGGAGGAGAGAAAGGAAGATGGAAAGAGGAGAAAGTAGAAGAGGAGTCTTGAGCCTTCTTAACTCAGCCACTATACAGAAGATGGCATCTTACCTCGGGCTGCTGTGACAAGATGCCATATACTGGGTGGCGGATAAATAACCTGTATTTTTTATTTATTATATTTCTCATGACTCTGGAGTCTGGGAAGTCCAAGGTCAAGGCACCAGCTTGATCCAGTGATCCAGTGAGGTTCCTTTCTGGCTCATAGCTGGGGCCTTTTCACTGGCTCACATATGGAAGAGGAAGGGAGCTCTCAAGTCTCATTTATAAGGAATGAATCCCTCTCCTGAGGGCCCCACCTGCATGACACAAGCGCCTTTCAAAGGCTCCATTTCTCAAAACTATCATTCTTGGGGGCTAGGACTTCATCTTATGAATTTTGGGAGGGGCACTCACATTTAGACCAGAGCAGATGGTCTCTCTGGGATTACTCTTGAAGGGATACCTTCATTAGGTAGAGAAACCATACCTGAAAATATTTCAAGAATTTTGTTTGGAGAATAAGGACTACAGTTTGGCTTGTGCAGAGTCCCAGCTTGATTTATGGTCAATTTCAGTGCAGTTAAAGCCTTGTGAATCTCTGCCTTCAGTCTAAACTGAGCCACAGTCCCTGGTGTGCCAGTGAAGGGAGGGGTAGCCGCAGCCAGCTTCACCCTCCTCGTCGCCTGAGGAACAGTCAGTGCTTGTGCCCAACAGTTTCTGAATCCTGTCACTTTCTGACTGACTGGGCAAACTGTTTAAACATAAGCTTCAGTTAATCATCCATAAAATTGGGATTATAAATCTTGCATTATAGAATCATTGGAAGGATAAAATGAGATAATACAAATAAAGGGTTTAATCCAGGGCCTGCCATTTAAGAAGTGCTCAATAGATGCTCATTATTATTATTGTCAAGTGTGGCTTCCTGACTCGAGCGTGTGCAGGGGCAACTCCATCTTCTGTCCAACTGGGACCTGCTTTAGGTAGGATTTGGTCTGTCTTCAAAGAAATAGTCCCAAAATAGTGGTAATGCAGAAAAGACAGAAGTTAATTTCTTCTCGAATAAAATCTGGATAGGTGGTCAAAGGTGGAATGTTGGTCCCCAGTGTTTGGGATCCAAACACCATCTTTTTGCAAAGTCACATGCGGTCCTGACTTCATGGTTCAATAGCAGCATCTAAGTTCCAGTCAGCAGAATGAAGGGATGAAGGAGCCAAAGGGTACTTATAAACTGTCTCTTAAAGAAGGTTCATGGAAGTAGCTGCACTACCATTTCAGCTGATATCCCATTTGGCCAGAGTATAGTCACATGACCACCTGCAGCTACAAGGGAAACTAGGAAATGCAATTTTTGTTACAGGCACTCATGTGTGCAGTTAAACACCGGTGAATATGGACCTCCAGAGAGGAGAGTGGATCCTATACACTGTAGCAACCTCTGCCCCAAGGCTCTATCTTGTCCAGGTCAACTGGGCAGCCAGGAGCCAGGTCTCTGAGCACAAAAAGCAGGGAAGGGAGCACGCTGTTTCTGCCAGCCACCCTCAGTGGCCCAGTCTACAACTGAGAATGTGAAACTGAAACTGGAACTCTGGAACACAGGCCTCTGCCATGGGTCAGAGAAAGTCCTGTCCTGGTTAACCACCCCCTTTGTGCCTCCCCAGCCTCAAGTCTAAAGGCAGGAAGGAGTCTGGAGAGGCAGCTGACCGCCCCCTCCTGGCCAAGGAGGTGACACTGGGCAAAGTGGAAGTTCTGAAGGGCACAGAGGCAGAGCAGGCCGGTGGGCTTGACAGAGCTTGATGGAGGTACCCACAGCAGGACACACACCTGAAAATGACAGGGGGGTCGGTGGTGGTCAGGCTACTAGTCAGTGCCACTATCCACAGTCCAAACGGACAGACTCATCTGCGCTGTGGGCTTCTAGCCGTCGTTTCCTGCTAACAATAGCTTTCCAGTGGCCACTTGGCCCCTGGGGGGGTGGGGCTCAGGGAACCCCCATTCCTCTCCCTCCTGGCCTTCTTTCACCCCCACCGAAGTCTTTGAAAAGGAAAGTACAGCAGCATCTCCCTGCTCTGGTGCTTTTGCAACAAGTCCCAGGCCCTTTCCACTTCAGGAGTTGCCCTGTTGGTAGCGACAAAAGGACAGTCCATCCAAGTCGCAGATGTTCCTCTGGCGAGTGCTGTGGCATGGCACAGACTGGGACAGGACACCCAGCTCTAGCCCAGAGCCACCACCAAGCCCGGTGCAGCCTCCCTTCTTCTATCTGTCCCTTTCCTGACTGTGCCTTGACATCACCTCTTAGAAATAAGTGTCCTTGACTCCATTCCAGACTTACTGGTTCTGTTTTATAACCAATTCCCCAGGAGATCATCTGTACTTCATTTGTGAACCAAGGAGCTGGATGGCTCTTGAGGTCAACTTGGCATGATCTGGTTGTGACGGAGGGTCAGGTGCCCCTGGAGATGTCCCCTCCCCCACTTCCTCTCCAGTCCCAGGACTGGAGTTCATCAAGCAGCCAGAATTACTGTATTTTCCCCTCAAGATTTCCCTTCTTTCCAGAGGCTGGGCTTGCCCCCCTGCTGTTCCATTTGTTGTAAATGCCCTGCCTGCATTCTACCTATTAATCCTCTTCATTTGGCAACATGCCACTGAAATCTGACCTCTTTAGGTAATTGTCATCTGCCCAGTCAGAATTCCCTACTCCCTTCCTGGGCTCCCACCAACAATGACATGATGACACGGGCAGACCTTGCCAGTGGCTGGTGTCCACCTACCCCACAAACCTGGGAACCCTCACGGCCACTAAGCAAGTCTGACCACAGCTTCTCTGCAACCTGGTTATAGACAGCTCTTAACCCTCTGAACTTGGATATCGAAGGAGAAAAGACAGGAAGGAAGGCAGGCCTGGCTAAAAATAAAAGAGAGGTAACAGAGAGAACCCAGACACAGACTGCCAGACCAGGAAAAGCTGGTCCAACCCCCTGAGTAAACTGCACGGGCCAGTCCCCCTGGACAGTTTCAAGGATTTGCACTTCTGCAAATACCCCCTTCTCGCTCTGTGCTGCACCTGAGTTTTCGGTTTTAAGCCCTTACCTGGCATCTCCTTCAAGGATTTCTTGGCAAGAAAGAATGTAGGGATCTTTGTGTTTAGCACATAGAAAGGGGGCTCTGTCCCCGGTCCCTGGGAGGAGCAACTTGAGCGGGAAGATGGAGTTGCTATTATGATTCTGCCTGGCGTCTTCCTCAATTTCCATTTGCCTCTGAAACACTCTTGGACTAAGGCCTCTGCATGCCTCCAGAGGTAAGCATGGGGATGGGAGGGGATTATTCAGACTCTGGCTACCCAAGCAGTCTGGGGCACATCCCAAGCCCCTCCCTCTGTGTCAGGTGCTCTACTAAGAAACATACATGATCTCCTACCTAACAACCCTGCAAGTCACCTATTGCTATCCCTGTTTTAGACCTAAAGGAACTAAGGTTGGAGGGACTAGATGACTTGACAGTATTATATAATCCAAAGGTTGCAGAACAGGATTCAAAGTCAGTTCTCTCTGGCTCAAATGTTGTTTTCTTTCTACCCAACCTCTTTCAGAAAGAAATTTCTAGAAATTTCTTTTCTGTACCTGTGACTACAGGTGATCACTACTGGTTCCCTTCCTTGGGGCTGCCCATTTGGGGACCCTCCAGATTTTCCCTTTTTTAATACTGATGTAGGAAAACAAAGACCTCCCTTAAGAGCTCTTAGTGTTCTATGGTTTTCTTTTACTGTGCACTTGACCTTACAGGAAATAAACCCCCAGGCAGAACACTTCCAAATCCATGACATTCCCCGAGGTGGTGTCCACTCTTCCATGCCCGTCTTACCCCGAGCATCTGTAGCCCCCCGACCCTGTGCCCAGCCCCACGTGTCACAGGAGACCCTGCCTGAGCATTCTTCAGGTGGTCTCAGCACCCTTTGCTTGGCCATCTCATGTTGTTGGCATCTGGCAAGGCCCATCAGTGCTTTTCCAGGGATGCTCACTTTATAAGTTTTCTTTGAGAAAGTCAGGGGCCTCCCCAAGTAGGAAGGGACCCCTGCCCTTTCATGCCTCCTCACATCTGTTGTCCACCTGGGGCTCTGAGGCCATGAGGGGGAAAAGGCAAATTAGGTTGTGGGTAGATTGAGAATTTTATTCCTACCTCATAGGACAAAACTTCACTTCCTTCCCTGAGTTGTAGTATCTGTCACCCTGGGTTAAACTTTCTGGCTTCCTGGGCAAGAAGTGAGCTCTGGGGGTGCAAGGGTTTACCTGCCAATGGAAGCTCTGTGCACAGCACAGAGTCCAGAACAAAGAAGAGACTCAAATAATAAAGAGTGCAGAGGGAGAGGAAGCAAGAGACTGTACCTTGAGACAGGGAAGGCTGCGGGCACTCGGGGCCTCTTGGCAACCACTCCTACATCCCCATCAAAGCCCCTCGTGATCATACCCTGCCTTCCGTTGGCACAAGGAAGTGCACAGTGTCGGCCTGCAAGGAAGTGCAGGGTGCCCTTCATAATGCCCCGCGCTTTCACCAGTCCCCAGTGGCCTGCTACTCTATACCCTGCTTCCTCAAGGGTACCCTTGAGTCGCCTTCAAGTCTGTTAATTAGCCAGCACCTTCTTTGCTTCTGATGGCAGGTCTCACTCTACCTGTGAGCCTTTGATCAGATGTCAGCCAAAACCTTTGGCAGAACACAACAGAAGGAAGAGAGGGAAAGGCCCCGCAGAGTACAATGCAGTAACAGAGCAGGGCGGCCACCAGGATGGCTCCCATTTGAGAGCAGAATTTAGCATCATGGAAACCCTGGGGACAAATGACCAATTCTCCTAAAACCAAGGAGCTGTCGCTGGAGCTGGGAAGAGCAGCCGGCCCACTGCTATTTCTAAAGAAGCCCGGTGTGGTTACTCAGTAAGCTGTAATTAAGCTCAGCTATAATTTGATAAGTGGGAGCAGCCTCACATTTTGTGGAATAATTAAGTCTCACTAAGAGAGCAGCACAAGGTATTTCTGGGCTCAGTGTCCCCTGAGGTTAGTCCCCATTCACACACTCTCTCTCTCTCTCTCGCTCTCGCTCTCGCTCTCTTCTAACACATATTCGTAGATGCTGAGGCCAGGACAGTCTTCAGCACCAGTCCTGGGAGCACTCGATGGCCCCGCCCTCCCCACTCAGGCCCTCCATCAGGGGCCAGGCTGCAGGCAGACCCCACAGATGCAACCGCACGCCTGCCATGAGACATGGGAGGCTGAGTTTCTCTGTGCTGCTCTCAGCAAAACTGGGGCCTAGGAGAAAGTTGAGTTTAATGCCCCCCACCGTCATTCCTCAGGCAACATGGTCAGCCTCTGACTGACAGGAGTCCAGCCCCACTCAAGAGCCCTGACAGGGAGACCGAGGCAATCTGGCATAAAGGAAGGCGCCCCAGGGATGGATGTCGGAAGGCCCGACTTGGGTCTTGGCTCCCACTTCCTGGCTCTGTGCTCTCAAGTAAGTCGTCTCTCTTCCTGCTTTGGTAGAAAGGGCCCAGTGGTCTTGCCAACCTGTAAGCTGGCTCTGAGGATCAGGAGAGAGGAGTTGTGCTCACACTTGGTGGTTGTGAAGGGGGAGGGGCGCGTGCAGTGGCAGCATCTCATCAGCTTGCTAAGCCTTTCCAAGGTTCTTGGTTGCTTGAGGGGACTCAGGTGGCCATTAGCCTGGTGTGAATCATCAGGATTGAGGGCTGGGATAGCCACAGCTGAAACTTTCTGTTCTGTGAGTATGGAAACCTCGCTGAGTGAGGAACCTGGGCCCTTGATTCTGATTTGGTCATTTCCGAATAACCAGGGTTGTGGGCAGTTCTGGGTCATGGCCAAGTGCCAAAGGGATTAAATTAGAGGTGACAGAGTTCAGTTCAGTCTTTGCATACATTTTCTCTAACCAAGGAAATACCCTCCTGGGAAGTAATGAGGCCTGGAGGGTTTCGAGGCCTGGAGGGTTTCAGGGCCTGGCCAGCTTCCAGGAGGCTAGGAGTCTGCCTTGATGATGGCTGACTCCCCTTTCCTTGTCTGAGGTCCTGGGGTTCCTGGGAGTCTCTCCAGGCCTTGTCCCAGGCCCTTGCCTCTGGTGCCTGGCCCATCAAATACTCACCCTACTGCTGCGAAGCTGCCGTTCACAAATCACCTTCCTTAATGCCTGCACTCACTGGGAAGGCGTTACTTGCTCTGGGCTCCCTGACTTATTTGTTTAGTCTCCACCAGAGTTCCAGAGCCCTTCCTGGTGTCTTCTTATCTGAAGACTCCCAAGTCCTGTGCTCGTATAACCCAAAGCCCTCCGGGGGCATCTCCAGAACATCTCTGTCCAAGATGTTGGTTTCTGGCGCATGCCCTTGGAGACATGCACTGTTAGCTGAGAAGCCCAGAGAAGGCAGATTCCTCTTGGAGGGACCCTGGGCTACCCCAGCACCGTCTTCTAGGTGCAGCACCCAGAGCCCAAAGGGGGAAGAAAAGGAGGAGCGGGCGCCTGTGTAGCGCTCTGTGGTGGTTACTGTGCATATGCTTGCAGATTTTCCGCACTCTTACATAATTGAGGTATTTTTTCCCCTCCTTATTTTAGATCTTAGTGCCATCTGCCCTGCTTTTCATGCCTCACTAGCTCAGGCTGGAGGTTAGATCTGGCTTGGCCTCTGGCTCTACCCCTCCCTTGGCACGAGTCTTGGGGTAATCTGCTTCCTTATGTGGAAAATGAGATAACTCCCCTGCCCCCCAGGACTGCTGTGAGGATCAGGGAGAGGAGGAGGTGAGACGACAGCGGGCCGTGACCAGCATGGCACAGATGTACCTGGTCGTCGTCTGGCAGCCGGGCCTGATGCTACCCGAGCGGGAGCCTCTGCATCTTGCACCTGCTCCGCACCGGAAGAGCAGCACGCGGGTTTGCAGAGTCAGGCCTTGTTTGAAATACAGGAAGTGAACAGCACTCACAAGGGGGGACTGGCAGACCCCTGCCCTGGGCGGTGGAGGCACAGCCTTAGCAGCTGGGGGCAGGTAGGCCCAGTCTCCTGACACCTACTCACACAGCCTCTTGGGCCCAGGCAGAATGGCCATGTGCTCTGTAACAGGCACCGTCAGGGGCATCTCACAGAAAGCCCTCTCCCAGCCTCGAGTCACCAAAGGAGGGTTAGTGTCCGCGAAGGCCCCGGATCGTGGGTCGCACAGAGAGAGTAGCACTGGCGCAGTCCTGGGTCAAGCTGAGCCTAGCCTGAATCCCCTTCCCCAACCCCGGGCTTTGCCTGCTTTCTCTCCTCTTGCCTGAAGCGGCAATTGAGGTCCTGAACCAAAAGCCATTTATTCAAGGTCACATCACAGGGGTGACAGAGTGGAACCAGCAGGGATGCTGAACTCTGACCCACCTCTTGGTTCCTGTGGAGGAACAAATGAGAAAATGAGCGCTTGGTTCCTGTCCCAGCCGGGCTGGGTTGGAGCACCGACTAACGACAGGGTGCATCACACAATGCTGGGCCCTGCTGACGGTACCAGTCTGTGGGAGATGGGAGAAGCATGCTGCAGGGGCCCGAGCCCAGGCCTGCAGGCCAGGGCAGCGACGGGAGAAGAGTCCTCAGGCCTCACTGACCAAACGAATCCTTGCAGAGTGGCGTAGGGGTGCAGGAGACAGGGCTGCCCAGGGCAGGGCCTGTGAATGACACTTGTTCCCGGCAGACCGGATGGTGAGAGCTGGGCGGCAGCTTCTCAAAGGCTCCCAGCGACCCTCACTTCACAGGGCAGCTTGTGCCAGTGGACAGTGAGGGTCTAGGTGCCTGATGACCCGACCTGCCTAGTTCCCAGGTTGCAGCCACAGGGTGAGGCAACCACTCAGGAGACTTGGGTGCTGGACTTGTCTCCCCAAATCCACTTCAAATCTCCATATATCATCTATGAAACGGGAACAACCACCTCTGTTCCCATCTCTTATAAGGACTAAACTAGACCTTGCACCCAATTAGGCATTAAGCTGCCAGAAAGTGAATGGTAAATGTGGGGTTTTAATTAGCATGGAGATTATTAGGAGGGAAGGTGCTCTGGGCTTATCAATCACTGGGATAAAAAAAAAAAAAAGGCCCGCCTGTAAGCGACAGGCCCCGGTGGTCCTGTCAGACTCCCGGAGACCCTGGGAAGTGAACGCGCAGCTCCCCCTGCATCCAGTTCACTGCTGATTCCAAGCAGCATGTGACCATCTCCCCCTCCCTTCTGGTTCCCAGGTAGCCAAACACAGTGTAACTCCAAGTGTTGCATCCATTTTCCTTTAATAAAATTAAGCATGAAAACAAAATCTCCCAAGATATAAAAAGAAGATTTGAAAGGCAAACCGTGATACAAGAGGATCTTGTTATGTAAACACAACGGCTGTCAAATGTCCTTCTCCAGGCTCTGGAGTTTCAGCCCTGCCAACCCACGGTGCCATCCTTACAGACAGGGAGCTGGGACAGAGCACCCCTAACTGAAGACAGAGGGGACATAGTCCCAAAAGGCAGATGATAATTGCTCATTGTGAGACCCCCCCTTTTTCTTGGCACTGCCTGAGCCCCATGGCCAGTTCCAGGTGCCCAGATCCTTATGCTGTTTCTTGATGCCAGGCTCCATGTCTAAGTCAGAAGAGCAGGAATGCCGTTTCTACAGGGGCCTTGCTTCCCTGTGCCCAGACTGTTCCTGAGGTGGGAATCACAAGTCTTACTCAGGACCTTGGTTTGGGGACAAGCTGAGTGAGGAGCGGGGCTGGCTGGGGCTGTGGAGGAGGCAGGGCGCACTCTAGTGGCAGGCCTGGCCCCTCTAGGGAGAGGCAGAGGTGCTGGTTTTGTTGTGGGGCTGTCCTCACCACCCTGTCCTAGGCCTGCAGCCACCTGGAGGATGGTGGGACCTGACTTTTATGCAAAAATCCAGGCTCTGGGCAATGACAAGGACGCCAGTCTTTAACCCAAATCCAGGAAATGATAATACAGACTGCCTGTTGGTGACCTGGCTTCTAAAATAAGGCCACAGCAGGAAGGAGAGTCATACAGAACCGATATGTGGGCTGTGTGTGTGTGTGTGTGTGTTGTGAGCACCATGTGAGACAGGCAGGGAACCTGAATCCAGCCTGGGGCTGGGAGAGGAGGTCAAGGGGAAGAGTGTGTGTGTGTGTGTGTGTGTGTGTAACATGCGAGCACCAGGTGAGACTAGCAGGGGACCTGGACCTGCCCTGGGGTAGAAGATGCCACAGTGCCGGTCTTTACCCCATGTTCCTGCCAAGGAGGTCTCACCAGCACAGGTCACACCCAAGACAGCCCAAGCTGACCCAAACCAGAGACAAACCACTCTCTTATCTAAAGAGAACCTCTACACAAGTCTCTTAATGAGAAGTTGAAGAACTCTCAAATGGAAATCTCTAGAATGTCCCTATACCCTCCAGTCTGCTCTTAATTGCTGGCTGTGGGCTATGGCCCTGGACATGCAGAGGCGCACAGCGTGGTGCTTTGTGGGGTTCAGGTGAGGACACAGGTGGTCAGGGGGCCTCAGATAACTGGGTGGAGACAGGCCTGCGACACAGGATGCAGAGTTTCTAAAGCAGTGGAAGGAACACATAACTTGGACCATTTATAAGTAAAAATGGGGTTATTCACATATCCTCTTTGGGCTGCAAATTCTTCAGGTACAAAAGAAAAAAATGTACTTATGAGGCTTGCTGAAGGATCAGGGAAACAATTTTAGAGCCAAAGATTTGGTTTAAAAATATAAGGGACTTAGATTCTATTTTATAATAAATCTGTATTTAACATAAAGAGGTTTTCCCACAAATCTTTGCATGAAATCAACTCCAGAGAGATGGATGAGCCAAGTTTGCCCTGAGGTTTAGGGGCCCTGCCTGCCACTCACTGCACACGGGCCAGGCAGGGCTCACCGCTCTGGTTATCACTAACACTGGCAGCGGGTCAGTGCAGTTGGAATCACGGATAACCCACAAGCAGATAATCGAAAGATGACTACACAAGCTCCGCGTTCCCACCCTCTTTTCCCCTCCCTCTCCCCCCTCCCCCCCTTCCCCTTTCCCAGCAAGACTCTGACCAGCAGGAGACTTCAGTGGATGTAGATCCGGTCAGAGATTGCCCCGGGTAAGTGGGTCATGATCTGCATTCGCAGCCACCAGTAGTAGTCCATGGGGTGGTAGCGGGTGTAGGGGGTGGGGGCGGTCAGGGCATGGGTGACAGAGTTGATGACGGGGGACGTGTCCGTGGAGCCGCTGTTGCAGTAGGTCTCCATCTTGGCTATCTTCTCATCAAAGTACTTGCGGCCGTAGTCCTTGCGCACCACCTCGGGCAGCTCGTCCCACATCTTGCTGGCGATGGCCTGGATGCGCTCCGGGCTGTAGAGGCTGGTGGCAGCGATGAAGTTGCCGGGTTCCACCACGCAGACCTTCACGCCCATGGGGAGCATCTCGTAGCGCAGGCAGTCAGAGAAAGCCTCCACCCCGAACTTGGTGATGCAGTATGGGGAGCGGGCGGGGTTGGCCATGCGGCCCATCATGCTGCTGATGTTGACCACACGGCCTGCAAAGGGAGACAGCAAACACCGGCTCGGGGGCCGCTGCCGGCTGCGGCAGAGGCCCAGCGCCTCCATGTCTGTTTTACTCTCTGCCAGACTGGAGCCTGGCCATCTGAACCACTCAGGTCCAGAGACCTCACTTGGTAGGCAAGGCCAGCTCAGGCCCACACAGCGGTATCAGCATCTCTGCTATTCCCTGTCAGGGCAGGGAAACAGCAGTGAAAAGCAGGACTGCATAGGAGGGCACAGGCAACACACAGCCGAGTGCCGTCCCCAGTTGCACACTCTCCCACTGCCTTTTCACCAGACGCCGGTGTTACCACCTTGGGAGGGCTCTGTCTGCAGACATGGGCCAGGCGGCAGGGATGGGGGTCTGAACCTGACTTCAGGCTAGGTCCTGTGAGTAGAATCCCCAGCACTGGGAGAGAGTGGGTGGTGACCTCAGAGAGACTCCCACAGGCCCAGCCTGGGGGTTCGGGGACTGACCACAGCTTCTCCCAGCCCTGGGCGCAGGGAGGAGGTGGTACAGCCCAGGCAGATCTGGGATCTGCACCCTGGAAGTTGAGGCACAGCCCCCATTCTGGTCACTTACAGGAGGCACCTTTCAGAAACCTTTTAATTCAAAGTTGCTGAAAATTTGTGGTTTTCTTCTGAAATCCTACAGCTGCTCTCTGGGTTCAGCCTGTCACCGGTAGGACTCTGGGATAGATAGTATGACTTCTCCCACACCTTTTTTTTTTTTTTTTTTTTTTTTTGGCCACAAGTGCTTGATGGTGTAAGGAGCCAGTAACTCCTTAGGTGGTTTGCTTACATTTGGCTTCCTAACATGGTTTGGGTGTCCTGTCTGTCTTCAAAATTTCTAATCTTAATTATCATTTTATTTATTTCTATTTTAAAACCACATTTATACACTTTCACATGGCATAGTAAGCCAGAGAACGGATATATGCAAGTGTACTTAGCCACACCCCTGCCGACACATGATGGCAGGTAAAGCTCTGCGCACAGGGCGAGTGTTCTCTAGGGCGGAGAGTGGGAGCCGGAGTGGGATTACTGCTGCCTTCTTTAAGCCTTTAACACGTAGACTGCTGACCTCTTACCTGCTCTGCTTTCTGAAAACCACACATCCCTTTCCGTCTGCCTGGACACGACCCCTCCACTCCCCACCTGAGCGACACCCGGGAGCCGCCGGGGGCTCAGCATCTGCTGAAGTCTCTTTCCATCTGGGCAAAGATGAAAAGGTGGGGGCAGGAGAAAGTCTCTTTCCAACTCACCTTTGGCCCTTCGGATGAGGGGAAGAAAGCATTTTGTCGTCCGCACTGTGCCCCAGAGGTTGACTTCCGCCACCTCCTTGTAGGTCTCCATGCTGGTGAACTCCACCTCCCCAAATGTTGAGATACCTGCATTGTTAACCAGGCCCCACATGCCTAGGAGAGGACAGAACCACAGTGACCACACAGGCTTGGCTATCACCCCTTAGCCTGCAGCCCCTTTCTCTCCCCACTTTCATCTCTTTGCCCCATGACTTGCCAACCTCTTGCCCAAGGCTCTCAGGACACTTTCTAGAGTCACCAAGAGTAGCCGGAAATAGAGAAGCCCACAGCACTGGCCGTAGCCTGCCTGCAAATGAGTCTAGAATGTCTAATCCTCATCTCTCTGCATCGAAGTTCGAGGCCCATCATGTCCCAGACCTGCTGGGCACCCCAGCCTGGAGTCCCACCTCTCCTCACTCACTCCCACCCTACTCCACCCAGTCTCACCCCACACCCTGCACTGGTCACCTGTTTATTCATTCCTGCCTCTGAGTCTCTGCTTACATTCTCCCTCTACCTAGGAGCCAGAGGAACCCCAGACGTCTTCCAGGCCCAGCCCTCTCTGGAGGGCCAGAGAGGGAACCCAGATCCAAGGTCACAGAGCAAATGAGAGGCTCAGCCAAGTCTTGATTTCAAGTTGGGCACCAGTCTTGCTCCATCCTGAGGGCCTCCTAACTATGATTCCCATTTCTCACATCCCCTTTCTGAACCCCACACTGCTTGTTGGTTATGTGGAAGCCCCATGATGGCAGCCTGCTCACCAGGGTCACATGTGCATATACCTGGTGGCCACAGTAAAGAACACCCCTCAGCCACAGGGCAGAGGACGGGGCGAGGCACATGCACTCTGTTCCAGTATACATGGGGGGAAAGACCCAGCTGAGGGACAGCTGGCTCTTGTAGGCTCAGAACACTGGTGCAAGAAAGCTCCCTGGAGTTCATTTAGTCTGTTCACTAACCTCGCAGCTAAGGAGACAAGGTCTGGAGGGGTAGGACTGGCTTCAGTTTAGCCAGTGAGTCAGGGGCAGAGCTGAACTGGGGACACTGGCAATGAGGAGGCAGCCTTGTCTTGCAGGGCCCTCTGAGTTCCTATACTGGGGGTGCAAGGACTGGCTGAGCTGGAACCTCAGGACAGAGCTAGGCCCTGCCCTTTGTCATAGAAACCCTCAGGGCTCGGTCTCTAGTGGCCAAGGAAGCCTTGCGCTCCTTCCCAAAGCACAGTCTCAGGCAGAGCTGCCCTCCGGGGGGCTGACCCCTGCCTGTGGGTACTCTGCCCTGGCTTCCCTTTCCCAGTTAATCATGAAAATGAGTTTGTGTAAATGACAGAGTAATTGTTCTCTAGCTGCTTTCCTTCCGTGTTACCCAAATTAAAGCTTCATCAACTGACCTCTGGTGACTTCTCCTTCAATTATGGAGAATTAAAGACATTTATTAAGGAAAGGAAATTGCTAGTTAACAAAGTGCTCAGAAGTTCTCACTCCCACTCCCCATGGTGCTGAGCAGAAGCTTCCAGTTTTCAGTCGCACCAGTAACCTCGCAGTGACACTAATGATATCAGTCAGCACTGCAGTCCCCACCGACCCCCCCAACCCTGCCCTGCAAACTGCCCTGGAGCATTCACCCTTCTCCCCTTCCCAGAAACAGCAGGCAGCCTCACCCCTGTCATGGCTGACACTTCCCCTCCACCTTCCATATGGGAAGCCATCACTGCGCTCTCTTTTATGCTACCTCAGCTCTTCCCTTGACCCTGGCTTCCTCCCTGCAACACTGTACATGTTAGCACTTTGTGGTCCGCTCACGTATTAGTACGTGTTTTTGTCACCAGTATCAGGTGGCCGCTTGCGTATTAATATGTATTCATCTAGTCTACTGTTTTTCACGCCACGGTGGATTATATGGAACTATTAGGAGCTATTTCTTTGATCGTACTCAGTCTAGAAGCTTTACACATTGTTTTGGTGAAAGTGTAAGGTGTTTTATGAGAGATATTACAGTTTTTTAATGTCCAGTAGTTCAGGAGTTGTGTTTTATTGAATGCTTATACCATTCATGCGGTGGCACAGAAAATGGCCGGCCCCAAGGGCTGGTAAATTTAAAGGACACCAGCACGCAAAGTGTTAGGTGCTCAATAAATGTTTGTTGGGTGAGGGAATGTCTACAAATCCCATCCTCCATTTCCTAAAGAACCTTCTCTCAACCATGCTGCCCCTTCACCCTGCTCTCCAACCCTCTGTGGCCAGTCTTCTGAGAACACTGCTTTCTTCATTTTCCCATTTCCCTGCCGTTCCAAGCCCCAGCCCTGCCACTGCTCGGGGGTGTCCAGGTGCCACAGGCTAAGATGCTGCCCCCATCTTCACTCTTCTCAGCCTCTCCACAGTCTGAGCACTACTGATAGTTCTCGACACTCTCTCCTTCTTGGCACTAAGGATACCCAAGCATCAACTCTGACCTCCCTGAAGCTTTTCCACTATCTACCTCCCTAGATACAGGAGTCCCCCAATATCATTTCCCAGGCCATCTTCACTCAGATGACACTCAGTGCTTAAGCAGTCTTGTCCTTTCTGTGTTCATGGAATTTTCCAGCAGCTTTTTATTTGATTCATATGAGATAGTACCACATGACCTAAAATACACAGTCCTTTTTCCATCTAAAAATGAATCATCTTTGACACTGATGTCCAAAAAAGTTCACTTGAACTTGACCTGTAAAAGCACACAGCTCCTGGATTCTCACCCTGCTGACTTGAGAAGCAGTAACAGTTTGTGGATGTGGTAGCTCCCTGGGGTCCTCAGCCAACATTCTGATCAACTCACAATTTCCTCCTGGTCTGGGTGGCAGCTGTTTTCCTGCCATGGCCCCAGCATCACCTCCATCCAACAGTTCCCACATGCCCATCGTGAGTCCTGGCTCTCTCCTGACCATTGCCTCCTCTGGACAGTCACTTTCACTGGATGTCCCACAGGTCCCCAGCTCACCCTAACCACGATGACACATCCAGTTCTCAGCTGTCCAAGCCTGGTCCTCCTCTGCTAATAGCTTCATTTTTCTCTTTGACTCTGCCAGCAGCTTCACTTCTCCCCTGTCTAACCAGTCACTGGATTCTGTTCATATTGCCGAGAAAGATCAAGAGGAATGCTCCCTGGCCCTGAAATTTGCATCCATTAATTTACCTGACCCTCACAACCAGCCTATAAAGTCGATGAGAAATTGTCCCATAGCTGCACGGAACAACTGAGGCTGGGTGAGGTTAAGTGCCTTGCTCAGTGTCACCCAGACAACGGGTGGTGGGATGGAATTTGGAGCCAGGTCTACATGAGGACACATCCCTCAGGCTGTGATGTTGGGATTCTGCAGTGAAACAGCTGCCACCCAGACCCGCACTGTCCTGGCTTCCTCTGCTGTGTCGCTAGAATTGGTGTCTTCTTTCCTAATTCCACGGAATTAGCTTGAGCCCTTGTGACCTCCCTCTGGTTACTGGAGAAGCCTCTCCCGGGGTTGCCATTCTCCTCCCCCTCCATTCTCTCCACTTGTCAGCCACCCTATTTCTGCTCCTGTGGCTCCCTTCTGTGGTGGGGCCTATGAGGCCTCCTTTTCCATGCTTCTCAGCTGCTTTCCCTCCCCCTCCTAAAGCCTGAACAGCCTATCTGGCCCCTCTCTACCCTTTGAATCTCCTCCGACATCTCTGCCCAGCTCCCCACCCTTCAGCCTGAGAACAACTTTTGTTGAAATTCTACCTGTGCTCCTGCACTGATTGATCAGCTCTAGGTGTGAAAACTGGATGGCTTGCACAGCCCTCCCCACTTCACAGATGTGCAAGGTAAAGGCAGAAGCCCCAGGTCAGACACCTAACAAAAACCAAGAGTAAATCCAGTCTTCTGTCCCAGACTGAGGGTGTCCCAGATAAGGGTGTTCCTTATCTATGACTTAATGTCCCAAGTGGTATAACTGCTCCTCTCAGGTTTTGCTGAGCAGCCTCCAACTTCCACTCAGCTGGTGCCCAACTGTGAACTCCCCTTGCCAGGTCATACCCCTTCTGGTGCTCAGCACACTACCATGTATACAGCAGATACTCAATACATGTTCACTGACGGTGAAGCTTCAGGATCAGGCCTGGCCCACAGCTGCTAGCTGACCTACTCACTCAGCTTCCTGGGGTGGCAGTGGGAAGGGCTGGTCCCAGACTCCACATGTCCAGTCCCTCAGAGTCCTGCTGGGGAGCAAAAGGGCTGGTGGCAGATGGCTCACCGCCCTCATCAGACAATCCCCTTCATCTTACCCCCCGTGACTGGCTCCCTTGGCTTTGGCAGCAACTGTTCCACAGAATCAGGGTGAAGGGCATCAAACTCCCCACGAAAATATGCCCTCCACTTGTCTCCTCGAAGGTTCCTGCCTGTGTGGAGTGTGAGTCAGAAGCAGCCACCCCTTAGGACTCAAACTGACCAGAAAGCTCTGGGAGGCGCCACCTGGTGTTCAGAGGCAGCATTGTCTGAGAGTGGGGTGTATTTACACTTTTTACCAGAAAAAATGGGGGTGGCAGGAGGGGAATCTGAGCAAACACATATCTGACTGATTTATTTCTTTTTCAGACTTAAGTCTTTTTCCACAAAACGCAGTGGTTATGTAAGGTCATGGTGAGTGGTTTATCAGTCCTTACTGAAATGCTTCATGTGGAAAAAAACAACTGGGGAAGGTCTGTGTGACAGGGGTGGTGCAGGGTTTGAGTCCAATCCAAGGGTGGGGGTGGAAGGGTTAAAGCCCCCCATCCTTTGTGGGTTAAGGTCCCTACTTTTCCTGCTTAGGCTAACTGGTCAGACCAGTACAGGGAAAGGCGAGGTTCTGCCCCTGTTGCAGGGGACGAGGACCAGGCCCTGAGGGGGCCCCAGCCCTGGTGCAGTGCAGTCTCAGGTCTACAGTGATGATTCCCTTCCACAGGCATTTTAAAGCACCACAAACCCACAGCGTGTGATGAAGGGGCTTTAGACGCTGACTCAGCTGTTTTCCTGCCTAGTAGTCTACAAAGGCAATATCCTGGCTGCCCAGGGAGGGAGGGTGGGAGGAGGATGTACCACTGGGAGGGGGCAAGGCAGGCTTCACCTTCTGGCTGGTCACCATCCCAGTGGGATCCAGCCTGCCTTTTGTCAGTGGGACAGGAGCCGTGGCTCTGCCTGTTAATTACTAAACAGATGTTTGGTGAGTTTAGGAGCTCACAGGCCTCTCCTCAGAGGGCAGAGAGGCCTGGGAATGGCCTGCTGAGAAAGAGGGGGCACTGGGATGACAATGACAATCAGTGACAGGCTGGCAACTCTGATAGCACAGCACTGGCGTTTCTGAGGTGCTGCTGGAGGACAATAGTCCCCTGACTGATAAATGCCAGCAGAGAGCCGAGCACAGGCCCCAGGAACCCGTTAGCCTCCCTTCAGAAGACGTGAGGCCCTCTGGCTACTGGCCCCCAAAATTCCTGTTTCTTTAGTTTCTGGGCACTGTTCCCAACCTCTGTGAGAGTTGTCCCTCCCCCTTCTCTGATCCCTAGTTGCTCATATTCCCCCACAGTTCCTATTGACCCTTCCCCCACTCCTACCCTGACCTCCATCCCTAGGTACCTGACCCCCAACCCTGACACGCCCCCCACCAGGGTATCCCTTCCCTGAACCTGCTCCTCCAGTGAGGGGCACAGTATCTACCTCGCCTCTTCCTCGTCCCACATACGTCAGTCACCAAGTCCAGCCAGCTTTGCCCCTCCATTCTCCTTCAATCCTTTTCCTCAGCACCACTGCCCTACTTCAGGACTCCCATGCCCGTGCTCCCTCTTGAAGTCCTCCCTCTACACCGCCACCCCAGCCCCCAGAGTGAGCTTTCACACTCAGGAAGTCCCTTCCAGGGGCTCTCACTGCCCTGAAGAGAGCAGCATGCTCCCTCACCTGGCAGCCCACGCCATGGATGACCTCCCTCTACCACCTCATTTGCTGCCACCACCCCCCCGGGACTTGGCCCCTTGTCCCAGCCACTCTGTGTGTCCCACGCCCTGTTCATGCTCTCCCTCCTCCTGGGACGCCCTTGCCAGCCCTCTGCCACAACTTTCCCTAGCTGACTGGCTCCCACTTCACCCCATCCCAAGATAGGGCTGTGTCCCTCTGTCCTGTGCTGCTCCATGAGAAGGGATCATCTGGGTCAGCTCCCCAAAGAACCATGCGGTCCCCAGGGACAGGGATTGTACCCCCTCTGTGTGCCCAGCACTGAGCCCAGAACCTGGCCCCAGTGGGCACTCAGTCGACCTAAGTGGCCTGCACCGGCACACCCACTCAGCACGCCTTTAGATTCTGAAGCCACCTCCGGCTTTTTGCACGCTCCTTCCTGCCCAGGCATGTTTGCTATAACCGCCTCCACCTGCTGTGCTGTCTCTTCCAGAATACCGGTGTATGGAGGGCAGCATTTAGCAAGGGCCCCTGGGAATGGTCTGTGCACTATCCCTGTAGCCCAAGGTGCCCCCTACCATTTTCAGGGTCCTCCAGGTTCGAGCGCACCGTCTCCACGGCTCTCTCCACCTCCTGGCTATTGCAGACGTTGAGTTGGATGGTTTTCAATCGGTCACTCTTCAAGCTGTCCAGCTCCTTGACGCCATCCCCCCCTCTGTCCTGGGGAGGAGAGAGGCGCTGCTATACCTGTTCCTTCCCACTCTGCCGCCAGGATGAGGACCAGGGCTAAAGTGGGGAGCTGGCCTGAAGTCCCTGCCAAAGCCTGGGCTTATTAACACCTCCAGGCGGCGGTCTCTGGAGGCCCACACAGGCCTGCCCACCCGCAGATGGTTCTCTCCGACCCCTGCACACGGATCACACATCAAGCATCGAACCGAGTGGCGTCGACATAACCGTGAGCCCCCCCGCCTTGCTGGCAGGATTCTTTCTCTGAGTAGGGGCTGCAAACTCAGCACCTACAGGGGCCAGGCGTGTGGTATCATGACGGGGAGGGTGGGGACTTGGGAGTACAGCCCGTGTTCCTCCTCTCAGCCCTGGCCGGCTGTTGCCCATGTTGCTAGATACTCAGATATTTTCTTAAGCTAGTAATTGGGATTTCTGTGTGAAATCTAATTTTTTAAGTGTTGGCAACTTATTCACATTTAAAAAAATAAAACCACACTGTGTGGGCCAAAGTATATCCAGAGGCCAGGCGTGACCAACGTGCTGCACTTTGCCACCTCTGCTCTTGGCCAAGGGCCCAGCATGGCCAAGTTAGTCAGAGCCCAGAGCCAGGCTCTAACTGCCGTGGCTGCTGACCCGCTCTGTGTGCTCAGTGCATCCCCAGAAACACGGATGCTGCCGCCGGTCCTCACCAGTTCAGGTTAATGGCACGAAGAAATAGTTTTGTAAAAAAGTCTGTCAAGTTATAAAATGCTATGCAAATTCAGGTATTATTAAACATAAGGGAAAAGTCACTCGTTCGGCAAACATTTCTTGAGCCTCTATCATGTTCTGGCAATGTGCCAAGGCCTGGAGAGGCAAAAATAAGTAACTGAGCCCTGTTCTCAAAGGATCACGGTTTAGGGACAGCGGCAGATGAGCAAGTAAGCGGTATGTGGAGTGTTTGCTGCCTGAAACCTTGTGGCGGGTGGGAGGCGGCACAGGAGGTGGGGCAGGCAGGGAAGGCTTTGCAAAGACAGGACAGCTGAGGACATGAGCCGGAGGACCCAGGGGCTGGGGCACTACAGGAAGGGGTCAGAGGTGCCTGTTGCACGCAGAACAGAAACGTAAGGAAGCGGTGGGGCAGGAGGCCGGAGAGCTCAGCTGGGTGCAGTGGTGAGTTGCCGGAGGACTTGAATAAAGGGCGCCCTCATTTGTTGAGTGTTTCCTTGCTTCACACTGTGCAAACACTTGATGAGTATTATCGCACGGCCCTGACATCACGAGGCTTGCATTATCCTATTCCACCTATCCTATGACTTTTTTTTTTTCATAATAGGGATAAGTTCCACTGCATGTGAAGATTAAACACTATCACTCATAATTTAATTGGCAGTGACTTTTCTGAGTGGCTTTGGAATAATGCTGCATCTTATAAGAGGACTGGAGTAGCTGCCAGAAGAGGAAGTGACGGATAAATGACTACACTCAGCCCTGGGCTAGTCTGGGGCACCTACCACAGGCCCAGGAGCCAACAGCCTAGGCAAGGGCCAGGAGAGGAAACACAAGGAGGGTCCAGTAGCAAGTTCTCTATGGGCCAGGCAGAGCCTCCTGAGCGGTTTGAGCAGGAGGAGCCAAACCCTGTCAGATACTGTCAGAGGGGAAAGGAGAGAATAGTGAAAAGTCTGTGTGAATGGAGATGACTCTGCTGAGAGAGATTCAGGGAGCAAGAGGGTAACTGGGACAGACTTATTCTAAGCAGCCCCCCAAAAGAACAAGGCTCAAGGAGTCCACTTTAGCTTCAAATGAGTGATTTCGCAGACTAGAGATGGTGTGGATTGCCCAGGTGTTCAGATAGTTGTGTGTGTTTGTGTGTGGTGGGGGGTACACAATACAGGACAGTACAATACAGAAATTCAAGCATCACTCAGGAGGTCGAGGTGATCCCCCTCTAGTAGCTCTTCCATCCCTAAAGTCATTGTCATCAGGGAGCCCAAGAGCCTCCTCAGCACTCTGCAGAAGCCACATACTGTGGCCCGTAAGTCTCTGCCAGACCTGCCCCTAGGAATATCAACTACACCCAGTCACCTCTGCCCAGAACAGCCAGCATGAGGCTCAGTTAGCCCAAGGCTTCATTCTGAAGCCCCCTGGCTGTGCCAACCTTCTCGACGACATGGCAGGTGCTGCATCCACAGGGGAGCTGGCAGTCTGGAGCTTCCACTGCTGGACCCGCAAAGGGCTCCACCAGAAAAAAGGAGGTGGGGGGGCATCAGGAAAACAAGCATCTTGTCTGAATGCAGCCTTCCATGTGATTCCTTAAATCTCCTCAAAGCCAAGTTCACCAGGAGAGCTGATGTCTACATCCAACAGCATGGACTCCAACTGAGATATCCAGGGGTACACGCACGTCCTCTCACCTTCCTGGACTGTGCTAACCCTGCTGCCATCTTCAGAAACTCTCTGACCCCCCACTCTCTGACCTCTCTCTGGTGCCTCTAGCTATCATTGAGCCAAAGCCCCTGTAGGGCCCAGAGGAAGCCCCTCTCAAGTCAGGGTGCCCACATGAACAATTAGTTTGGTAGCTTGGCAGCTAAAAGTCTTCTCTTTGAAGAAACTATGAGTCAGTCACTCTGCCTATAGCTTCAGACTCAGGATTCAGGCCCCCAGGAAAGAAACGCCATCCTCCTGTCCTCAGCCTCCACACCCTGCTCCCAACAGCAGATCCATGGGGACAGACTGCCAGTGTGCCCCCAGCCGTTCAAAGGAAACCTTTCCCAACCCTCCTCGGCCCGTGACCTGCAGCCTATGGGGTCCGTCCCCTTCCATCACTACCTGTCCTCAGGCTAGGGCTGTATCACCGAGGCCCACCCTGCCTCTCTGGGCTTCTGTCATTGTGCATGTCTGTCTTGCTGCTCAGAACAAGCTTGTGGCCATGGCGGTGTCTGTGGGGCTGCTTTGCCCGCCAGGACCCTGTCTTTCTCTCACTGCCCCTTTACCTTCATCTGGAAGCTACTTTTTTCATACCTGGATGAAATTTCAGGCAAATCTTGTAGCTTTTCCACTCATTCTCAGGTAATAGAGAACCTCTGTTTTGGCATAGAGTCCAGTTCAGTCTACTAATCAAACAACTCCAGGCCCAGCATAGTTAAAAAACCCAGACTCTCAGGGCCTCCCCAGTGGTGCAGCGGTTAAGCGCTGCGCTGTGGAGCTGTCAGCAGTGGCGATGCGAGTTCGACGCCCCGCCAGGGAGAATCCCACATGGCGCAGCAGACCTCTCCTGCCTCGCCCGCTGTTCCCCTCAGCAGTGTATTTCTGATCTGTCTGTTCTGCTCCCCGCTCTGGCTCTGGTGAACCCTCTCGCCGCCCCACGCCTCTGGCCTGTACCCCAGCTTGTATGTATAAATAAAAAATAAATCTTTTAAAAAAAACCAAAAAACCCAGACTCTCAAACTGATACCCCATTGAAAGCCTGCCCTGATCCAGGAGTGACGGAGTGTGGGAAGCCAGAGACCCCAGAGAGAGATAAGAGCGTGGGATCCAGTAGAGTGAGGAGTTAGATGCAGGAGGCTGGACACAGCGGAGTTAAGCAGTGTGAGCTGGCCTGAGGCTCTGAGACTGGAAGCATGATAGGAAGTGTGTAAATAAGAACAGTCAGGGTGTTTGGGTACAGATGTAGCCCAAATCCATCATGTGACTTAACATTCAGAACAGCCAGGCTGGAAAGGTTTTCAACCCTGACAGCATTTTACCCATGGTCTCTGGTGGCTCTGACTGCCTTCTAATTTGCATGATAACAGGATATACCAATAGGAGATCCCTGTGACTTCTGCCCTCTAGCTTTGACTGGGACAGCATGACACCAAAATAGTCAAAGGACACCAATAGACTCAACCCAGCAGTGATCTTATCTATATTTTCTTCCAGTTACCAGCACTGAATCACATTTCAGTTACTTTGAGGCAAGAGACTGAAGTAAAAAACTTCACTTTTTTTACATCATCCACTTGTGCACTGGTTGAATCTATTATGAATATGAATTACTTTCATAAATTAAAAGAAGTGAAATTAACCTGGTGGCACAGGTTAAGTGCAGCGCTGTGGAGCTGTCAGCAGCTGCAGCGGGAGTTCCATGCCTGGCTGGGGAGATTCCCACATGGTGCAACAGACCTCTCCTGCCTCGCCCGCTGCTCCCCTCAGCAGTGTGTTTTGGTCAATCTGCCTGTTCTGCTCCCCACTCTGTCTCTGGTGAACCCTCTCACTGCTGCACACCTCTGGCCTGCACCCCAGCTTGTATACAAAAATAAATAAATCTTTAAAAAAAACTAAAAGAAGTAAAATTAAAAGATAAAATCTCCTCTGAACTGGAAATATGTTCTGGCCACGGCAATGCAAATTACTTTATTACTTATACTCATTTTTATTATTGAAAATTTTATATTAAGCTGATATTATTCTTATAGATATTAAACCTAGTATTAAAAAATTTCTTTCTCTGTCCTACTGCTTCCAAAATAAAGAAAAATTTCTCATCCATTGAACAGACAACTAATTGTCCCAAATACCCATTTTTCCTTTTTATAGCATTACAGTAGGGTACATAGTGTCTCAAAATACAGACTGCATTTCCCAGACTCCCTAATAGCGAGGCAAAGTCATGTGGTTAAGTTCTAGCCAATAGAGTGACAGCATAGATCATATATGCAACTTCTGGGTCATGTTTTTAAAGAACAGGGGCATATACTCATAATCAGAAAAATACAAATTAAAACCACTGAGATATATTTCTTACCTATGAAGTAGGCAAAAATAAAAAGTTTGAAACACACTCGTTTGGTGAAATGGTGTGTAAACAAGGTATTCAACCCCTATGATGGAAAATTTGGGAATATCTTTTAAAATGATGATACATTGTACTAATCCTTTGACCTAAAATTGATCTCAAGCCTAGGAGTTTGCCCTAAAGATGAAACCACCCCCCACCCAATATTACAAAAATACAGCCATTCATTTGACATTATTTGTAACTGCAAAATATTGAAAGGCAGCTTAAATGTTTGTATGTAAGAGATGGGTGGAGTAAACTAGGGACTGTCCACACAATGGAGCCACTACAATATTGTTTTAAAAAGTGAGGAGATCTCTGTGAATTCATGTGGAGTGATTTCCAGATATAAATTGTTCAATTAGTTTTTTTTCTAAGGACAAAGAGGAACACACCGCATGCAAACATTTGTGTAAGGAGGAGAAAATGGAAGAATGGAGTGGGAAAGATAGGAGGTGGGAGACACTGTGAAGGTGTCTTTTTAAGTAACTTAGCTTTTAGAACCTTCTTGATGCTTTACATATACTAAAATTAAACAAGACTCACAACTAAACAAAATTAAATCAATAGTGAAGGCAACAAAATACAAATGAACTGTACTTCAAATAAACATGACAATAATGAAAGAGTAATGCAAGTAAATTTCAAACTTGCATACTTTTAGTCAACAGATAAAAACACCCTAAAGAAATCTTAAACTGTACTGTGGTGGCCACAGCAGGAAACTCTGCTACAGGAACAGCTGACAGAGGCCTTGGGCTGCTGCACCTTCAGGTCCATGGTGGCAGGAATGTCACAGCCGTGGTGACACCTGCTCAGCTGCTCTTGGCCATAGGGATAAGGACCATTGCTGCCTGAGAGGTATCTCTCACAGGTAACCTTTGCTTAGGAACTCGCCATTGTCCTGGTCAAGACCCAGACTGCACTGCAGTCTGAAGCTCTGCCTACCTAATCCTTCCTTCCAATTTCTTGTCACAGGCCTACATGGCAAGCTAAAGGATTTCCCTGTAGAAATTTCCCTGTAGAAACAGCCTTTCTACCTCTTTCCCCATTACAGGTTATTTCCCAAATCAGTCTCTTGCCCATCTAATCTTATTTTGGCCTCTGCTTCTTGGAGGATCCAAGCTAATCTGATAATTTAGTAGGTTTGCTATTTGTAATAGTGTGATTGTAGCAGTTCTGAAGATATTATGTGTGTATAGTGGAGGATTAACAAAATGAACAAATATATTGATATAGTTGTGGAGGCTAAATTAGTTAATCAGGCTTTTTATGCCACTAGCCTCTGTGGCTATCATCTGCAGCCTTGACTGTGTTAAGGTAGAAGCGTGGGTGTGTGGGCATGGAGCACGCATGCCCAATTGTGGAGTAAGGATGGGGGGGAGGGGCATGTGTAAGTGTGCACACCTGAGCCTAGAGGTCAGCGATAAAAGGCCTCATCACTCACAGACCGAGGACTACAGGAGGACGAGTGGCTACAGAAGAGGCGAGACTGTGAGAGAATGCCAGAGTGAGCCCAGAGAGAGCGTAAAGATTCACAGGGGGTTGGGAGTCTTGGTTGCTGCCAGCCTGCCAGTCTCCCGACCCCGGCCCACCCTGTGCCTGGTTGCCCTCTACAGTTGAGAATCAGGCTTCTAACTGCAGGAAAGGAAGAAACAAATATGGGATGAGAGAAGCAAGGAAGAACGCTGTTTTGTTTAACTAGAACCGGAGGTCAGTATACGAATTGTGTATGTGTTTTATGTGTGATATTTATAGGAAATGTTTAAAGGAGGTGATGTAAACAAATACAAAGTGTGTATATACATATATGTGTGATCATGTACACATTTTTTGGCTCTGTCCACTGAAAGGGACAAGGAGCAGCAGTGTCCCATTAGCAATGAGTGGTTTTTAAACCAATGTTGGTTTTTAAATTTCATTAAAGCAGCAGATAAAAACACATGCCTACACAGAGACACATAAGTGAATGTCCATAGGCCTGGAGATTGACTGGAGGTTCCCACAACCCGCCCCTCAGATTCAGGTGCCCATCAAGGCCTAGGTTATTACCTGAGCTATACTGGAGCATCGCAGGATCCCCACCTCAGGTTCAATTAATTTGCTAGAATGGCACACAACTCAAGAAACCTGTTTACTCACTAGATTACAAAGGTGATTAAAGGATTTAGACCAACAGACAGATAGCTGAGATGTACAAGGCTAGTTATGAGGAAAAGAGCTTCCACGCTCTCTCCAGATACACCATTCTCACCCAAGATTCATGTTCACCAACCTGAAAGCTCTCTGAAGTTCCTTTGGTGGTGGTGGAAGGAGAGCTTCATTGTATAGACATGACTGATTAATTCACTGGCCTTGGCGATTGACTCCACCTCTAGGCCCTCCCCTCCAGAGAAGTTCCAACCCTCCAATCAGGTGGTTGGTTGCCCTGGGAGCCAGCCCATCCTGAGGTGCTTCCCCTTAAGTCATCTCATTAACAAGAGACACCGTTAACACTCTAAACTTTTACGAAAGTCCAAGGCTTTGGGTGAAGACTAAGTATGATACATATATTTATCTATATGTATATCATGCTACATACACACACACACACATATGTAGTATGAATATAAGTCACAGGACGTCAATGTAGGACCCAAAGCAATACAGCTTTTAGGAGAAAACATAGGATGAAATCTTCATGACTTTGGATTTGGCAATGATTTTTTGGATATAACACCAAAGACAGGTAACAAAAGGAAAAATAGGCAAATTGAACTTCATAAAATGTTTTGTTTTGTAGATCGAAAGACACTACCCACAGAGTAAATACACAGAGTGGAGAATATATTTTCAAATCATAATCTGATAAAGGATTAATATCTAGACTACATAGAGAATTTCTAAAATTCAATAACAAAAACCAAATAACCTGATGCAAAAATGGGCAAAGGACATTGACACTTCCAGAAAGATATATGAATGATCCAGAGGACATGAACAGATGCTCAACATCACTAATCATTAGGGAAAAGCAAATCAAAGGTACAGCAGAATACCACCTCACACCCATTACGATGGCTATTCTCAAAACACAGAAAACAAGTACCGGCAAGGATAAGGCAAACTTGAACCCTTGTGCACTATTGGTGGGAATGTAAAACAGTGTACCTGTTATGGAAAATATGGCAGTTGCTCAAAAAATTAAAATTAGAATTGCCATATAATTCAGCATTTCCACTTCCAGATATATAGGTGAAAGAATTGAAAACAGGTTTTCAAAAAGGTATTTGCATGTCTTTGTGTGCCATGTTCACAACAGCATTATTCACTTAGGTTGTGGAAGCAGCTCAAGTATGAATCAATAGATGACTGTGTTAACAAAATGAGATATATAATACAATGGAATACTATTCAACCTCAAAAAAGAAGGAAATTCTGTAATCGACTCTGACATAGACAAACCTTGGAGATATGCGAAGTGAAATAACCAGTCACAAAAAGACAAATACTGTGATTCCATTTATGAGGTGCTTACAGTAGTCAAATTCATAAAAACAGAAAATGTAATTTCTGGTTTCCAGAAACTAGGGAAAGGGAGAATGGGCATTATTGTTTACTGGGTACAGAATTTCCATGTTATAAGATTAAAAACATTATGGGGATGAATGGAGGTGATGATTGTACAATATGAATACATTTAATACCACTGATTTTGAACTATATACCTAAAAATGGTTAAGATGGTAACTTTTATGTTACATGCATTTTACTGCAATTAAAAAAACCCTACAGAATGAAACAATGACTGTGTAAAGGACAATGGTGATAAAGATGACCCATCTCTTACCTTCATCAAGCAACCAGCAAACACAAAGAAGCCTTTTGAATGCAGATGCTTGGCCAAGGAGAAGCCAAATCCAGAATCACAGCCTGTGACCAGGACAGCTTTGCTGCCAACCTGTTGTAGAAGGTCAGACCCCGTGTTAGGAACCCAGCATCCTGAGGGCAGAGTGCTCAGGCCTCCTCTGAGCAAGAGGAGTGCTGGCCCTCCCTGCCCATCTCTCTGGAGGAGCCCATAGTAAGGGGAGAAAATTGGACTCAGAATCAGAAGATAGGGTTCTAATCCAGGTTCTGCCACCAACTAACACTGTGGCTTGGGGAAGTTACTTCCCCTTTCTGGACCTGTTTCCTCATCTGCTATCACCATCATCATTGTCTTCATTACCACTGTCATCTTCATCAAAGCCAACATTTACTACTTACCATGTGAGAGGCACTGGACATGCATTCTCATTTAATTCTCATAGTAACTCCGCACAGTAAGCATGATTACTATACATATGTTACATTTGTATAGTTTATTTTTAAAAATTTTTAAAAATAATTTTAATAATTCATAATTAAACATAATTTTTAAAAATTCCCAACATTGTTCATGACAAGAGCCAGAATTAAAATCAGGATTGAGAGATTCCAGAGTCTAGATTCATAATCCCTGACTTCATTTGATGGGGAGAGTGGAGGTCAGAGTGAAACAAATGGGAAAATAACCCCAGGTCTCCTGTGAGCCCTGCTCTAAGCGTAGTTCAAGGCCCAGGGGCCTAGAGGGAAGGGCTCTGACTGCCTGGTTGGTTCCAGGCTAGCTGGGCTGCCACTCACCGGGTCCACCACATCCATGGCATTAGCATAGGTCCTGTGGCCCATAGGGACAAAAGATGCGGAGTAACACAGCAGTGTGCGCCTGCAAGAAAAATGGAGCCATGAGCAGAGGCTAGGGTCACTCCTTGGCCTTGTTCCTGGGGAAGAAGTAACTCAGAGCACTCCTAGCACTGGTGAGCAGCACAGCACCCCCACCCGAGTCTCCTGAGAACCCCTGCCGCTACTACTGGGAACAAGGCCTTTTCTCCATAGCTTGCCAGTCTGGGAAAAAGTGGACCAGCAGCTGTAGTGGTCATTTACCACCGTGTAGGGAGAGGCTTCCAGTGACAGAACTTTGTTAAAGCTCTCTGCAAATTCAATGTATTAACCCTTGAGTTTTATGCTACTTCCTGATCATTTTTAAGTTAAACTTTTTATTTTGAAATAACTGTAGATCCATATGCAGTTAAGAAATCATGCTGAGATGCCCTGAACCTTTTACCCAATTTCCCCTATGGTAACATCTTGCAAAAACTATAACACAATTCATAACCAGGATCTTGACACCCATACTTCTTTTGACCCATATAGTCAAAACACAGAACATTTCCATCACAGCCATACCTACCTCCTTCCCACCGCACATTCTCTTTAGCCATGAATCTGATCTCCATCACTCTAATTTTCCCATTTCAAGAAAGTCATATGAATGTTATCATACAGTGTGTAAGCTTTTAGGGTTGCCTTTTTCACTCAGTATAATTCTCTGGAGATTCATCCAGATTGTTTCAAGTATAAATAATTTGTCCCTTTTTATTGTTAAGTAGTACTCTGAGGCATGGATGTACCACAGTTCAACCATTCACCTATTTAAGAACATCTGGGGTGTTTCTAGTTTGGACCTATTACAAATAAAACTGCTATGAACATATAGGTTTTTGTACAAAGCTGGTTTTGTCTTTCTTGGATAAATACCCAGGAAAACAATTGCTGGTTCTCATAGTAGCAATATGTATAGTTTTTAAAGAAACTATCAAACTGTTTTCCATAGTGACAGCAGCATTCTGATACTTTTTATCATGCGTGGGTATTAAATTTTGCTTCTCTGCATTGATAGATAAGGTCATGTCATTTTTTTCTCTGGCTTGTTAATTTAATGGATTCCAATGATTGGTTTTCAAATAATGAGCCATCTTTGCATTCCTGTTCATAGTCTATTATTCTTTTCATATAACTGAATTCTATTTGCTAATATTTTCAAGATCTTTGCATCTTACATTCACAAAGGATATCAGTCTATAGTCTTTTTTGTACTGTCTTCATCTCATTTTGGAAACAGGGTAATATTAACTTCAGACTAATTGAGAAGTGTCACTACTTGTTGGGGATGAGAGTTCTGGCTCCCCATTTGATCTTCACTGATACCTCCCTGGCTGGGAGGCATTAGAGTGCCTCATTATTGCTCCCCATGTGGTTGGGGGTGTGTGTGGTCAGTCTCATTACCGTCTGGTGGTGGAAAAAGTCATGACTCTCCATTAGGCCCCCTTTGATGCTTCCTCACACCCACTCTAGGCAGGCAGGGCACCTGATTATTGCTGGGAAAGAGCAAAAGTCCTAGACTACTTTGACAGTACCCATAGAGGGGGGCTGGGGTGAAGGTGGACCTCTAGGTCTCAGTACTGGTAGGGGTGAGGCAATAGCTTTTTCTGTAGTGTTGTCCAAGCGGTTGTTGTCCAGTTTTCTGTTGCTAGGCAATGCTCTTTTGATTAAAGAGAGCAAACTTTTGCCGGGGCTATTTAATACCTGATCTCAATGGCATTTGTGGGGTTGCTAGCTTCAAGTCTGTGTCATTTCTTGGCTCCTGAGGTCCCTGACTGATAACCTTCTTCAAGTTTTAAACTCTTTGGTGCTTGTTTTATATAATACCCAGGGACTTTTATCTGGACTTTGCAGAAGAAATAGAGAAAAGTACATCTACTCTATCTTCCAGAAGTGGAAGTCCTGTTAGTTTGTAAATGAATATTAAACCAGAAACAATAAGTGGAGGAGGTAGGGGTGAATGCACAGCTGTTAACAGAGATGTGGTATAGGAGAGTGAGGAGGAAGATGGAGATTTGTCCCCTTTGAATTCTGTACCATGTGATACAGTGCCTACTGTAAGCATAAAGCTTTTTTAAAAAAAATTCATAAAAATATTTTTAAAAATTCACAGAACATTGTGTTCATTAGACAGAAATAAGGTCCACTAAGTAAAGCTGACCAATGTATAATCTTCTGTACCTTTTGAGCTGCCACAGAAGAATCTCTTTGGATTTTCAAGCCCTCTGCATGGATGGTCTCAAGTGGCAGAATGGTATGGCTAATATACCCAAAGCTAGTTATTGCTCTACCCAAAGAAAATCACTTTGCCTTCCCATAGCCCCAAGTGCTGCTTGCAAAAGGACTGAGGTGTCCCTGCTGAAGCTGGATTATATGCGCTTGTCCTCTGCCTCCCCCTTAGCACTATCTGGTATTTTTAAAGTAACAAAAATCTCACATCAAAATAAAGTTTATTTCAGACTTACTTGATGCCAGATTTTCTCTAATCCACCTCCTCGATTCCCAAATATATCTAGACTCCCAGTCTCGAACTTGACTGTCCCTGGGGGTATTATAGCAGGCTCTACCTCATAACCAGCTGTCAGTAGATTATTTCTACTTTTTGAGAGCGCACAAAGCTCCAGCCCATTCACATCCAAGTCCCAAGAGGTAGAATCCAGAACAAGGCAGGTGAGTCAGGGCCAGGAACACCTGACTCCAGCTGAAAGGCTCCAGCAGGTCTGAGAATGTCCTGGCTCTGTTGGGATCACCTAGTTGTTCTTTCTCTCATTCTGGAGCTCCTGCAGGTGCTACAGGATCCCTTCCTAGGGACTGCTTCAGTTTGCAGGGACCTTGGGCCTGAGAAGCCTGTAGCACCCCAATTCTCAAGCTTCAGTTAACAGACATGTGGGGAGCTTGTTGAAAGGCAGAATATCCACTGATTCTAATTCAGGAGGAAGGGGCAGCCCCTGACACCTGCATGTTTGCTAAGTGCCTCAGCTGACCCAGTGCAGGCAGTCCTGGGAAGAGCTGGTGGCTGTAGGTCCAGAGCAGTTGTTTTCAGGTTCTCCTTCCTGATTGATAGTCTCATAGGGAAGTGACTGTGGTTGTGTGGTGATGGTATTAAAGAGTTCTTACTGTTCAGAGAGAGATTAAAAATATTTACATTTGAATATGATGGCCAGAATTTGCTTCAAAATAATTCAGTAGAGGGAGGGGAAGGAAAGTGGGTGACTGCTGCTCTGCAGAGCCAGGAAGCAGAGGTTAACTGGTTTTCATCTGGACAGACGCTGTGTACTGGGTGACTGCTGCTCTGAGACAGGTGCCCGGGGAGGTGTTCTGTTGGAGCACCACATCTTAATAAGGAGCACAGGCCAGGTGGCATCTTTCTGATGAGAGACCTAGATACTAAGTGGGGAGACCATGGGAGATGAGCAATGAGAAAACACACAGGTGTAATAGGAGAAGTCAGAGCAGGTGGGTACTGGGAGCACCATGGTGTTCCTGGAATAAGAGATTACCTCGGTCACTATGAATGCAGAGGGCAATCCCAAGAATGAGGGGTGGCATTTACAGGAAAAATATACCTGCTCCATATAAAGAAGAACTTTGTAATAGCACTGCCCAAACACAGGAGGCTTGCTATAAGAGGCACTGGACCCCCACAGCTGGTTCTATTCCATAAAGGCTATAAGATCATTTGTCAAGGATGCTGTCACAGGACCCACCCACATGTGGGGACTGGAATGTGAGGCTCTCCGCACCTGAAGTTCAAACAAAATGATTGGGTCCAAGTTTTCCCCACCCAAGACCTCCTGACTGGTCCAGGCTCAGTGATGACCCACCATTCCATCCTCACACACCTGGTCTCCATCCTGACCTCTGCTGGTGTCTTTGCCCAAAGGATGAATGTGCTGTGACTCACCTTGCCCGCCCCTTCCACCTAGTGAGGTCATTTCTACAATTCTTTCAGAAGATTCCAAATCTCCTGGGACAGCCTTTCGTCCCTTGTAAGTGAGCCAGAAGCCTCACTGATGCCTCATTTCCCTTTAATTTGGGGATAAAAGCTTTGTAAAGGAATTTAATTTCCTTCAGTATTTTCTCCTGTATAAAAAGTATTCTCCAGGAATCTCTAAGAGCCACATTTGAGATACATCTTGCCATTTCTATCACTCACTGCAAAAAAAAAAAAAAAAAAAAAGCAGTAAGCCACTTTCTTCAAAAGCCCTTCAACAGAGCCAGGCTCTGTTCCTCTTTGATGGAAGGTTAAACTCCCTACATGGTGTCATCTGGTAGTTGAAATCCCATCTCCAATCAAGCTTCTGTAGCCCATGGAAATGCTTTTAAGCAAATGCTGCTAAGAACCTTAATCCATGTTCTTTTAAACATATTTATTGGCAAAGAAAATATCCATTAATTTTCTAGCTGCTGGGACTCTGCATTTAACCTAACACTTAATTTCACTCCTCTCAAATATTAAAAAAAAAAAACAACACTATTTTTTTTTTTCTTGCTCTGGCTGCAAAAGAAGAAAATGAGGTAGCAGAGTACACTGAATCTTCTTGGAAAAGGCAATTCTAGAAGCTTTCAAAGAAGAAAAGATGGTTGTTCACTTTGTACTTAACGCCTCCTTTAAATCATGAAAGCTGTTCAGTGAAGTCTCAGGGTACTTCAGTGTGAGTTTTTTTGTTTTTTTTTTAAGATTTAAAAATGGGGTGGCAACAAAGGGGTACAGGCCAGAGGCATGGGGTGGCGAAAGAGTTCACCAGAGACACAGTGGGGAGCAGGACAGGCAGGGTGATGGAAATACACTGCTAAGGGGAGCAGTGGGAGAGAGGTTTGCCCCACCATATGGGAATCTCCCAGGCCGGGCATCGAACTTGCGTCACCGCTGCCAACAGCTCCAAAGCACAGCACCTAACTGCTGCACCACCAGGGAGGCCCCTTCAGTGTGAGATTTTAAGAGAGCAGTTATTCAGGTGATCAGAGTAACAAGGCACATTGTGTGCCTCCTAATAGGACACACTGAGAAGAGGCTTAGGAGACATGACAACCGAGGGGCCCTAGTTTGTAGGCAGGAAAAGGTCCACTAGTAGGCCATTTGGAAAAGTTGGAATCAAGCCTGGAGGTTGCTTAACAGGATTCTATCAGTGGTAAAATTTCCTGGTTTTGATTATTGTATTATGGTTTTGCAAGACATTGGCATTTGGGGAAGTTAGGCGAAGAGGATACGGAACCCCTTGTACTGTTTTTGCAACTTTTTGATGTATGGATTATTTCAAAGTAAAGACTTACAAAAATAAAGCAGTGATGAAAGATGTGCTTCTGGGCTTTGTGTGCCCTGAAAGGTCTCTGTCTTCTGAGTCTCCCTTGCTGGCGAGGGGCAGGTGTGAGACATCTTAGAGGGTGAGCTCCTATTAGTACCTGCGTCAGTCATGTGTGAAGAGCTCTGCTTGGCCTACAAAGTGTGACCCTCAAGGCTGCCCTGTCCTTCAGTTCCTTACCTCTTTTCATTCTCTCTATTGCAGAAACTCGAGGTTTTCACCCGGAGCTGTGTCAGGGGTCTGGAGAGGCGGACAGTCAGCATGGTGGCACGAGAGGCAGAAAGCTCCACCTCCAAGTAGGTTCTGAAACACAAAATGCACCCTCAGCATCGCCTTGCTGCTTTCGGGGGTTCTGCTTGTGCCATTGACTCAATCCTGGACAAGCTGTCACCACCTAGACCAGGCCAGCAACATTGAGGGAATCAGGACCTAATCTTCGGGGATTGGACTCTTGAGTCCCATTTTCTTGCCTGTTCCCCATATCCAGCTAAACATCACTCTCAATTTGCCCACATGCCTCTGCAGGCAGCTTTGCCAGTCCCAGGCGACATGCCATTTACTCAGTTCTCCATCCCTCTCCCCCACCCAAACATAGGGTCTGGCTGTAAGGCTGAATTTATCAGTAGCTGTATATAGCATGGAGGCTGGAGCTATAAAATGAGGCACATGCTTTAATCAGTCTAAATTAAAACACACACACACACACACAGAGTCTCTCTCACCACCCCCTCCAAGTTTAAATCAATCTCACTGCAACAAGGCTGTGTTTCACTTGGTGTCACCTTAAAGGGATTCAGCACTGTGACTGGGGACTGTGACATGCTTTAGCTGCAATCCTGTTCTGATGCACAGTGATTCCTCCTGACCTAAGCCTTAGGGAGGAAGTTGAGCAGGGCTACCACAGAGCTGTCTTCTTTCAGTGGTAAAGCCTCGCTGCTCTTTGCAGAACTCTTGTGGTTTGCTCTTCTATCCATAGCAACAAGGTTCTGGTGGGAGGAGCTCCTACCCTGCCCTTTTGTTGCCACCCTAAACCTGGCAACCAGTGACTGGATCATAAGTACTGTAATTAGTTCATTAACTAGCCAACCACTGCAGCGTTCACAGCAGGAGGCAGATAGAGGTGTTTAAGCTGCTTAATTCTTAGGAATGAAATAGGGATCTTTCCGGTTTGTATGATCTTTCCCTTGCTTCCATTCCAGCCGTGACTTATGCTCTATTCCCAGCAATGTAGGCAGAAAGAACTCTGTATAACAGGTCGTTATGTGACTCCCTTGCTTAAAAGCCTCCTCTCCCAGACTGCAGGAGTGGACTAGTGCCTCCCGACTAGCCTTGTCTGGCTCTACTCTCCCCTGGCACTCTGCATTGAAGCCACATTGACCTGACAGTTTCTCTGGTGTGCTAAGCTCTTTCCTGCCTCAGGGTCTGGCCTTGCTCACTGGCTGGGTTCTTCCTATACTTCAGACTTCCTAAAAGATGTCCCTGATCCCCATCACACAGTGGTTGCTCTTTATAAGATCACTCTTCAATCCAAAAGTATCTTCTCTGTATTTCCCTTTCTAGATCATAAGCACAGTGAGGCTGGGGGCCTGGTGCCTCTTGTTCACAACTGAATCCTGTGCCTAGAAAAGTCTTACACAGAGGGACTCAGCAGGTCTCTGCTGAGTAGGGATGAGCTGTGTGCTTGCCCCCCACCCTGACTGGCCCTTCATGGAAGGCTTGGGCCCACATTAGGCTCAGAGTCTTTAACAGGGGACCCCCCTCCCCACCTAATACTGAGAGGTGGCTGAGCACATCCATCGCCACCCCTCCCAGCAGGACTGGAGTCTGAGGTCACCACCACTGCCTGTGGCAGAGAAAGCTCCCATACTATCTCCAAACAGAAGGCTGCTTTCAATTTTGTTTTTCTCTGAGTCAGCAATACCTAAAAGTGCCAGTCAAAATAGTTTAAAATCCCTGAAAACTGAGCCCCTTGATGCACACAATTTAGTCTCATAGATAGAATGGTAGAAATTTAGACTTATTTTTCTTCTTTTTTGAGTGTCATCAATATATTGTTATTTCCACTCTAAATACAATGCTATGAGGGGGTGGGAGTCACAAGCACTTCAAGTTTGTGGCCATCTTAATGCTTTGGGCTTTATTCTCTGAAAATATTGTTCTCATCTTGAAAAACCACTCATTTGCCTTTTGGTTTGGAAACAAGGCAAATGTGGAAGGCGAATGCTGCAAGGAGACAAGCACAGACCCTCTGGGTGGGGAACAGTTGCCTGTACCTTGAACTCAGCTGGCCCAGGTGACTTGGCCCAGGGGGCTTGACTTCCAGGGACCAAATTTATGACAGTTTCCTTTCCATTGCTGCTACACAGCCTGTGGGTAACCATGGAAAGCACCTCTCCAAAAAATAAAAGTGTGTGCATCCTTGCCCCAATGCTGAGCGCCCTTGTTACATTCTGGCAGGATTATCTTGCAGAGGACATAGTTGGCTGCATTCCTGTAGTTCAAGGTCAAGGTCTTCTCTGCAAAGGACAGGTGTTCCCAATACTGACATCCTCAGAAGAGGCAGGAGAAGGCCCTTAGGCAGGAAATAGAACTCAGCTTCTAGATGGAAACTGGAGGGACCTTGGTATTATTAAGTGGGAGGGCAGGGTCTTACTCCAGTGAGGAGGGCAAGCTGTGTTTAGGCAGAGACCCCACACTGAGGAAGCTGAAGACCAATGAGCTGGGATTTCAAGGTCAGACAACTGGCAGCCTGCCTCCAAAGTGTTCTACTTGGATATTTTGTTTGGCCAGCCTACTGTTTTAAAAGGTAATGTTACTGAGAAGCTAAGTTATACTTGAACTCAACAGTTTGTACTTACTCTCTAAACCCACCCACATCAGTTAACTACCTGGAAACTGTGGGCATTTGAGTTTGAGATCCCTAGCCTGAGATGAATATTATCCCTTGGTTATCTTCTTTCTGATCATTTAGTGTAGCCCTGATCGTTTAGTGTAGCCATCCCTAACGTTCCAGCCTAGCTCAACTATGCATGCTAACTGTGGGGCCATGCAAAAGGGAAACCTGACAACTTTTAAAGCACTCACGCAAAAAAAAAAAAAAAGTCTGTTTTTCCTTAGAAATATAACTGCTCTGTAACAAAAGTCTAATAACATTTATTGAAGACCATCAAATGAAATAGCAGATGATGTTCTCACCACCATTTTATCCTTAATGCAGAGGTGACTCATAGATCTGTGTATAACAGAGACCTCCAATAAAAGTAAAGGATTTGACTTTATAGCCCATTTCAGTGACGGAAATTTAACGCAGACGCTTTGATTAGTCTGAGATGCACTTTAGTCACTTTATTTAGTTTAGGTGATGGCCATTTCTCCTCAGCAAACACATCACATACATTCTCTGCAGTGGTCATGTTTGGGGTGTCTGTCCTGCTCATCTGACCTTTGTCTTCTCAGACCTGGCTTTCACCTACAGGATTTGGCTCTACAGCTATAGTTGGACATTGAGACTTCCCCCTGCCATGGAGGACTAGGTCAGGGGGAGACACCCCATCTGGGATAGACCCATCATCTGTCTCCTGGCACTGTAAAAGAATGTACATCAGCCTTTGTGGGGCAGGCAGTGTGATACGGGGAGGGGGCAGCTATGCTGCAAAGGGCCTGAAACTAGAGAAAGGTGGAGAAAGCCAATCTATAGAGAACAAGGCACACATACAAAAAGGAAAGATGAAGGTAGAGAGAGAAACACCACTGTCCTCTAGCTCTAAGGCATTCTATATTACATAACCTTGCTGGATTTAGACTGAGAATAGACGAATAGACTGAGAACGGGCAGAAGCAGGGACACCATGGAGAAGCTGTGGCAGTAATTCAGGGCTATATGTACAACCGTTCAACTTGTGCACAGCTCCAGTGAAATGTGAAGAGGTGCTTCCTGGAAATACATAGGAGGGCCGCCAGCCCTGGTGGAAACCATGGATGGAGGTGATAAAAAGTGGTCAGTCTGGCTTTGTTTTGATGGTAGAGCCTACTATGATTTACTAACCAATGCAGAATGTGAAAGAATCACAGGTATTTCCAAGGTATCTGGTGTAGATGTTTAAAAATGACATTAGTGCAACTGACAGATAAGCCATTCTATTCTGTGCTTAATTCATTCTAAATCAGAGCATACAGTCTGGGCCTCCTGGGCCTCGCCTTACCCCTCCAAATCACATCTTCAACTTTTCCTCATCTACTCACTATCCCATTTGCCATACCATCCCTCAACGAGTCCTGTACTTCTCATTTCTGTACCTTGTTCATTCTATACCAAATCTGATGAAATCCCAATTCAAATAACCTCTTCCAAAATGTCTTTCCTGATCAAGAACGTTAAAAATCACTCACTCACCCATTCCCGTTTCACTCCTGCCTTCAGTGCCTCTGTAGCTACACCCGGGTGGGCAGGGTAGTGCTAGATGTGCTTCTGTTTGTAACCACTCATCACCCTCTTCTGACCAGATACCCACCTGGACTGTGGGCACCGCACAGAGAGGACCCACGTATTCAATCATTGACTCCCTAGTTCTTCCAAAAGATCAATTCTGGTGTTTAACAGCAAGCATTCTATAACTGTGTTTTGAGAGAACATGCAAGCTACACGAATTTCAAAAGTAAGCTTTCTTGCCTGCCGAGGGTATATTCCCAGCGCAGGCCTTGCACCAACGCTTTGGTAAGTAGGACACCTGCTGCGTCACAAAGGATCCCGGCAGCAGAAGACCTGCAGGCGGCCCTCCACAACGTGCTTCTCGCAGGGTTAGACGGTGACTCCGCATCAGCTGACAAGGAGCAGACTGGCTGACTCGCTGGAAAAAAAGCGCTGAGCTCCAAGTCGCACCCAAAGCTAAAACACAACCCGCCCCCGGCTCCGCCCAGTTCTCAGTGAGGCGCGGCCCCCAGGCGGCCACTCGCAGAACGCGCTCCGGAGGCGCGTGAACAGACCGGCCCACGCAGTCTCCCGCGAGCTCTGGCTACCAGGCAAAGGGTCGACGCCCGCCCGCGGGGCGCAGGCGCAGTCTCGCTCCGCTCCCTGTCGGCCCGGGGCCGAGCGGCACAGCCAATCACAGGACAGACTTACTAAGACCGCAGGAGGCTAGGAGCCGAGGGGGCTCGGCCTGAATCGCACTGTCATTGGCTGAGGCGGCACCGCCCTGACAAAGCCACACTGTCCTCCAACGGGTGAATTGCCCTGGCTTCGAGCCTTGCCCGACTGGGGCCCACCACTACCCAGCACCTCTAGACTGCCCCGCAGTGCCTCCTGCTTGCTCGATCCTCCTCCTTCCCGGTCTGGCAGCCCCGTTCGATGCTCCAGCAACTGCCGGCTCAGTTGGTGCTCAAGAGAGCTGGACTGACCGCTGTCCAGCATCCTTTGGAAAGCGCAGTGGGAGGGAGGCAGGAAGCACCCTTCCCCCTCCATGTCCCGAGAACAGAGCCTTGTGGAGGACACAGGAGTAGGAAGAGGGATGCGGGACAAAAAGGGGGAGATGCGTTAAGGGAGCCCAGAATCCGGAACTGGAAGGCGGGTCTACTGGTTTCGGTCCTGGCTCGGTATCTGACTACCATGTGACCTTGAGCCGGTTCCTTCCCTTCTTGAGACCGAGGTCTCTTTTGTAAACTGCGTCGCCCGTTTGAAGGGGAAGATGAGTCCCGAAGGTTTCACCTAGGAGCCTCTGGGTCGCGTTTTCAACCCGGGGCCTCCACCCGCCGAGCACTTTATTCCGAATAACAAATGCCGGACCTGGCTCCCAGCTCGGACAGAAGGCCCGGGAGGGCACCAGGTGAGGACCACCTGGGATTGAGAGGGGTCTGGGTAGGGCAGGTTCATCTTCCCACCCTTACTTCGCCGCGGCCGCAGGGACTGGCCTACGGGACTCGGTGGCCCCTTCCCCACCCGCATCTGGGCGATCCGCCTCAAGGGCCGCACAAGCCCAAACCAAACTGAGCAGAGGGCGCCGGCGCATTTCGCCTGAGCTGCAGAGACGCGGACCCCTTCCCTAAACCCCAAACCAAGGGGCAGGGGATCAGGCTGCGGCGAGCTCAGCTGACGCGCTCACCTTAACCCCGGGTTTCACGAGTACTGGCGCTCCCGACTTGGACCACCGAGTGGGGGCGCTGCCGCCGTTTCCTTCTAGAAGCCCCTCTATCGGCTCCCACGCTTACAGGCACTGCTACCCGGATGCGCCTGAACACCTTGGGTGCGCGCGCCAGGGCAGCGCGGGGCGGAGCGCCACGGCGGGCGTTGCCCGGGCTAAGAGTGCACCCGCGCCTCCTCCTTTTTCCTCCGGCGTACGTACTGGGCCTCGTCCCAAGTAGGGTGCCTCCACTCGCTAGGCTTTCAACCAACGAATGAACCCCTGTCCTAAGCCCAACCCAGACCGCCACCGCCATCCTTTTCTGGAGCTGGCGGGTGGCGGGGGGTGGGGTGGGGGGGGGAGGTTACAACGCTGCACAAGACCAAACCAAACGGGGAACGAGGGGTGGGAGAAGGTCCCACTGCAGGAAGTGAAGAAAACCCTACTAAGGACGGCCCCTTACAGCTCCTTGCTGTCTTTAGTGCGCCTCAGGGTTGGTAGGTTTTGTTCTACATTTGTGTTTTGATCTGATGAAATTCAATGATTTGCTCTCACGAGTCTTTAAAAGTAATTTAAGAATAGCACAACTTCCCGGCTTTTCAATAATAGTATATCAGACATATACTATACATACATAGTATACCAGCGGGACAGATCAGGCTGCTTTCCCCTTCCCCAACCCCCCTCCTCCCCCCCAAATTTTTTTTTCAGAATGAGAAACAGGCTAAGGAGAGAAGGAAACTATGAGGACCAATTAGTGGCAGACCTATGTTTAGGACTGATTGGAGAGGGGCCAGGCAGATGAAAATGGAAGTGCTAGCCTGATGGATCTTTAAAGAAACTTGTCAATTCAGTTCCATGAACTTGGGGCTTGAGACTGACTGACTTTATCTCCAGCGCCTGTCAAATTGATCCTTAAAAACTGGGAGAATCATGAATGGAGGATGTGCTTCTCTGTGCCCATTTCACAGACGGACTCAAGTAGAGTACTTGTTTGAGTGCTATATTTCAGAATGGTCACTCTGCATGTTTTCCCACAGTCATAACACATCACTAACTGCCAAACTATCCTTTGAGGGTTATGCGTTGCTGGAAAAGCAGTTAATTAAAGGAAGAATGAATAGGTTCACCTAGGAAAACCATACACCCTGCCTGTGGGCTAAGAATTAAATGGACAAAAAGATCTATTTATTGGAAATGATGTTTGATGTGTTCAGTTGTGTCAGACTCCTTCTGGGGCTGACCTCACATCTTCCCAGCCCATTTTCTGACTTCAGCTTTGCTGTGACAACCAAATGCTTACAGGTATACCCTGAGAGCACTTTGCCTCAGCTACATCTGGCATCTTCCTACTTCAGGGTTTCTCTGTCACATGCATACACCTGGAAATGCAAAGGACCTAACACCGCATTGGACAACGTTCCACCAAGGCAGGCAGGAGTTGGGGAAGAAGTATTCTGCTCTTCCATCTGACAGGCAATTCCGAGACATTCTACACGGTGCTTGGAGAATAGAATCCTGCTTGCCCATGAAAGTGCCCAACTTGTCAACTCAGCAATACACCCGTGGGTCCTTTGTCCCTCCTTGTCTCTTTGACTCTTTCCCCATCCTCCACTCCTATTCTTTGGGATTCATCCCCAAAGTAAACTACCTGTCACTCCGTATATACTCAGGCTCCTTTTGGGGGAACTCAGCCAAGCCAATGGTTAACCCAAAAAAAGGCATCTCAGCCCACATTTCAGGTCTTGTTCTCCCCAGACATTTCTCAAGCCTGTTAATGAGGAGTCAATTTGGTTGGTTTGAGCTTTTTTCTCCTTTTATTTCCCAGTTACCCTGCCCTCTAAAGCATCACTGATAAGTTCCCAGAGACAGGCAGGAAGTATCAGACTCTCAGGAAACAGGACCAGGTAAAGACCAGAAACTAGGTAAGAGTCTGACAAAGGCATTTTCAGCCCATCTTAAACCTCTCCTCTCCATCCAAACTCCTGGCTTCTGACTTTAAAACTGGAGAAACTCATAGTTCAGGAGTAAAACATGGACTTGGAGCTAGTGTGGAACCCAGGTCCCTTCCAACACAGCTTGTGCCAAGTTTCTGCCTCCTTCTTGCCCACCCCTTTCCCCCAGCCCCTTGTAAAACAAAGACATTTTCTCTGCCTGGCTACAATGTCTCAGACTTGGGTTCCAGTCTTTGGCACCTAGCTCATTTCATCTCATTTCAACACAAAAGGGGTGCTATTTTAAATTACCAGACTCAGTTTGGGAGGGAAACGACCCATAGTCCCTATCTTCAAGGGGGCAAATGAGACAGGGCATGAGCTAAAGGAATCATTAGAAGTCAGTTTTCCAAAAGAGGGACATGTGAGCGTAGCAGAGTTCCTGTGAGGGTTCAGGACAGACTATAGAAGAAGAGCATCCTGAAAGACTCTCGTTTGGCATGAAGCACCCTCAAAAGATGTCCCTGACCAGAGAGCCCAGTGTTTGTTCCCTGCACTCTATTACCTCTTCATCGCCTCAGACCTCACACCCTCCTTGAATCCCAGCACAATCTAATCATTCCCTCATCTTTGTAGGTCCCTATCCTCATGCTAGATGGAGCCCTAACCCATCTCCAAATACCCCTGGTCTTCTCTGCCCTCAGTGGTTAAGTATCAGATGTCTGATGGTGCAAGTTAAAGCCTGTCCTTAGGGCCTCCCTGGTGGCACAGTGGTTAAGCGCTGCTCCGGGAAGCAGTGGGCAGCAGTGGGCAGCAGCGGGCAGCAGTGGTGAAGTGAGTTCGACACTCTACTGGGGAGATTCCCACATGGCGCGGCAGACCTCTCCTGCCTCTCCCGCTGCTCCCCTCAGCAGTGTGTTTCCGTCGATCTGCCTGTTCTGCTCCCCACTCAGTCTCTGGTGAACCCTCTAGCCGCCCCACACCTCTTGCACTGAGTTCAGTGGGGAGATAGAGAATAATGACACCATTCTAAAGACTTCTGTTTGTGTCGGCGCTACTGAATTTTCTATTTTAAAAAATGTGTGGGTGGAGGTGCTAATATTAACACATCCTTAATCTGCAGAATTTTGGAAGTATCATGCAGTTTTTTCATTAACTGACAGTGAAAGAAAGACAAAGATCAATAAATTATTCTAAAATCAAGTTGTAGTGCTCAGAATCTAGTCTACAGAAAAGAAGCTTGATCTTAACATGACTGTCATACTGAATTCTGTCAATGAATGAGACTGGGAGGTCCACCTTGTCCCTACAGTGAATGAATAAGCACAAGAAGTGCTTGGACCTTAAGGGAAATTAGGGGAAGTATCAGGCCCCAAATTCCCATCCCCTTTCTACCTCGTGACTCTAACATGTTTAAATTATTTAAGCCACATAATTTGTGATTTAAATTTGGACACTGTTCTTTTGAGTTCTTTGAAGAGAGAAGCATATGTAGAGATAAAAACCCACAATGTCTCTGATACAGGGCAACCCCAAAGGGAAACAGGGTGACCTGGGTGTGAGTTCTCACCTGAGTGCTTAGAAAAAACTCGGAACAAGACCCAAGGACAGGAACATGTAGGAAGGTTAATAAAAGGTTTATTTACAAGAGAAATGAAAAGAGGGGGAGCAGAAGGAGGGAGAAAGAGAGATATTAATCTGTCAAAATGTCCTACTGTTAATGCTGCCTGAGCTGAGACCCCATGTGCATGCTGAAGGCAGGAAAAACCAAACCCCCCTCCAGGCCCACGTGTTCAATTTTATACCAACCATGTCTGCTTACGTCCACCTTTAGTTCCTAGCAATACCTCCTTCAGGAAGTCAAGGGTTGTGGCCGATCATGGAATTATGGGAGTTGTTATCCTCAATGCCTCGGATCTCTTTGGCGTGGAGGTGGAGTCCATAAAACACCAGTGGGTGGAATTCATTCAGAACTACTGTTCCCCCAATGCCCCCCACCTCTGTCCATCCCACCCCCAGCTACAGCAGTATGTGAACTACATCAGTGTACTTGGACTAAGCCCTTGTTATATTCCAGGCATCGTGCATTGTTTTTCAAATGCAGCGATACAGCGATGCTTGGTCCTGTCTTCCACGGCACAATTTAGCTATTAGTGATTGCTCGCTGTGTCCCAGACACTATGCTAAGTGTCTTACATGTATTTCATATAATCCCTGAAACAACCCTAAAAGGAACCTAGGATTATCTGCCCTTTGCAGCTGAAGAAGTGGAGACTGAGAGAGGTCATATAACTCATTGCCAGCAATACAACTAGGAAGTGGTAGAAACAGAAGCAAGTCTGGCCCCCTGCAAAGACTAAAGACTATCTTGTCCTAAGGTTCTTGCTTTGAAAAAGAAAAGAACAGGAATCACAGTTATAAGGCTATTTGTAATTTTAAATAACCATTTTCAATAACTAGCCGGGCATTGTTAGTGTGAGTGACCTTGTAGAAACTGGAGTTGCTTTGGTACTTAAAAATTTCTTTTAATAAGTATAATACAGAGCCAGGATTCAGTGCACTCAATTAGGAAAAGTAATTCTAGGCTCTAATTGATCACATAAACTGAAAGACAAACTATGAGACCAGATTCTCAACACTTAAATCTGATTTAACTTCCCGAATTTCAAATTCTATCTTTTCATAGAATATTTTACATGTTAAACTGTTTTTTTTTAAAGAAGGACACAAAACCATGTGCTTATATCTATTAATATCTTTCCAATATTTCCAATGAATGTGTATTATTTATAGTTTCTGCTTTCGCTGCCAGGGACAGAGCCTATTTCCAAAGGAAAATGAATTGCAAAGTTGCTGCTTCTCTGTGTTGGGTTGCCAGCACCTCTTTTTCCAAAGGTCTATTTACTCCTCTCCAATTTCTTCCCCTCACACTGGGCCCTTCCCAAAGTTTGAAGCTGCTAGTTCTCAGCCTTCTCTCACCTTAGCAATCTGAGTGAAAATGGCAGCCTCCCTCATAACTGTCAGCAGGCAGGATTCTCTTCAAGGAAGTTAAAAGCCAGCTACACCTGAAATGCTCTTTGTACTCAGTAAGGTGTGGTATTCTGCCCTGGAATCCTCTTCCAGGCTCTGTATATTTCAAGGCTTGCCTTTAGCGGGAAAGGGAAATTCTCACACATGTGATAAGCAACACCAACAATCCTAACATACAATCGTCAGAGTTCTGGATGTTTATATGTTTGTCATTAAGTAGGCAAAGTTCAGCTTTGTAACTGTTTGTTTTAAGCTTAAAATGTCTGTGAGTTTGGCTTTCTTCCAAGCAGATGCCACTGCTTAAAGAAACATAAGAAAAACAGACACCAAAGGATAGCTCCAGCTGCCTCCATCTTGAGCTCTCTCTCTGCCAGGTGTGCGTGAGCATAAAGGAGCAGAGGAACTGGCCTGAGTGGAATGGGAATATCCAGAGTGTAACCTTAGCATGACCCAGAATTAGGACTGGAAAAAGATTTCAAGCTAGTCCAGTGGCTTAGGACTGGGTCAGCTGAAAGAAGGTGGGGTCCAAATGCTCCTTTAATAACACAATGGAGAAAAGGAAGAGTAGCTCTGGAAAAGAGGAGATTCCTTCCGGCATGTCATAGATAGAAAATCATGACCAGTTCAGGCAGGACTACTGAGACAGTGGTTAAGAGGTACAAACTTCCAGTTACACGTTAACAAGTCTAGAGGTGTCGTGTTTAGCTCAAAGATGATGGTTACCCAGCTGTGTGGGGTAAGTGAAGGTTCTAGGAGTAGATCCTGAAAGTTCTCATCACAAGGAAAAGCACTTTTTTTTTTTCTTTTTTGTATCTATGTGAGATGATGGATGTTGGCTAAACTGATTGTGGTAACCATTTTACAACACATGTAAGTCGAATCATGCTGTACACCTTAATGTTACATAGTATATACATATACAGACATATATATTTATTTAGAGAGAACCAGAGTGGTGAAAACTAAAAGACAGAGAAAATGACGCAGCAGCACCCGTATGCTCTGCTGGCAAGAGTGAAAGTCGCCTTCCTTTAAAAGAATAGTTTGGCAGGATGCACATACCCTTTGACTCAGCAATTTCATCTTTAGACTCTAGTCTACCAAAACACTAACATGTTTTGACAAAGATGTGTGCACATGTCATTTTTTTTTTGTTATTTTTATTTGTGTCTTTTGCATTACTGTATATTCCCTGTAGGTTTCCCACCATCAATTCACCCGTGAACCGTCACCACAGTCCCCTGTGCTCCCCTCTCCCCCGTTCTGAGCCCCAATCCTCCCCCCCTCTCGCTGATTGATGCTCTTGTATTTGGTCCCCCTATATTCCTGTTATAAGTGAGACCATTCGATATTTTTCTTTTTCCTTTTGGCTTATTTCGCTGAGCATGATCCCTTCTAGTTCTATCCATGTTGCTGTGAATTGCATGTGTAAAACATTATTTGTAACAGAAAAAAACTGGAAAATAACCGAATAATGGAATTTTACATTGATTACCAAGCACCTCTACTGTAAACATTGTCCCGTACTACTGCTTTTCTGGAACCACTTTCTTCCTATCCTGCTTTCTCTGTCCACGACCCTTTCCACATGATTCTTGTTCATTTCAGCACTGAAATAGCCACCAAGACTTTCCAAGGTAAAGAGAGGAGGGAGAATTTTAACATCAGGGAAGGTGACTGCCCCTTACAACCCCAGAAGTCCCCTCCCCTTAGGTATGCCCGGGGCTGCTCCCCTGAACTTTCCACCCAGGCAGGCACAGACCTTTACCCAACTTCCAGCAGGGCCAGGAGGACAGAGTAGTCTGAAACCAGACTGAACCGTCTGCCCAGTCTTGGAGGCTCAGAGCAAACAAAAGGGAACTTTCACATGAAATACCAAGCAACTTCTGACCCCTGAGGTGATAATAATGGACTCACCCAATGGACACAATGTTGAGAAGTCTTTGGGGACAGCCTATCTATGCTTATCATTACTTGATCTTCTGTGTTTCTAATGTGTCTGCTCCTTGAGGTTGGGTGGGACAAAAAGCAAGTGTTTACCATGTCTCCCTCATCCTGAGGCCAGAGCACCAAAAGGGACCTTATTCTGATCTTTACTATACTTAAAGTGCTCTGAGACACAGGGTCTCCAAAGGCAGCCTGCATCAAAATGACAAAATTGGGAGAACCTCCTACTCAAGAGTCTAATAAGAATCGAGCAGCTTGGCAGCTCTTGATCTGCAGCTCGGCAGATCTGTTTCTGGCCTAGACTAAGTTGTCACACTCAGATTAATTTTTCCTCGAAGAGAAGAAAGTAACTAAAGATTATACATACAAGGAATCCTTCATTGCTTGCAGAAAATATTGACATTTGGGGGAGTATTATTGACCTGAAATGTTTGGTGGTGTACTGTTGGATGATAATACATAGACTACTAACTCTTGGGTACTTGAAAGGGCAGTGCCGCATAGCGGGAATCAGTACGGCATCACGGCCCATTAAAATGACAGTGATCAGAACTCGAAGCAATTCTCAGTGTTCACCAAGCCTGCCCTGTCATTGTAGATGTGCAGGAGTCTCCCAGATGCTCAGTGGCATTTAAAGTAGGATCAACCTAAACCCTTGTAGGGTTTGTCAAACTTTGCCTTCCTGACAATTACTTTATCAAGTCTTTGGATACACTCAAATAAGTTTTACAGGTCTGTGAGAGCTAGGCCAGATGACTGCTCTGGAAAGGCAGTGACCTCTCAAAGATCCTTGTCCTCTGATGGGTTGTTCATGGCAGGGACAATTGACAGGGCTTGGCAGCTCCTCCTGCAAACACACCTGTGCTTCCCACCACCAGCCAGTCACCTGGCCCCTGAACCACCCAACCTGTGCTGTCACTGACGAGCCTCCAGCACTCTTCCACTGTGCGTGACGCTGTCTAGAGCCATGCTGCGTCTCCCACCCCCCAGGCCACTCTGACTGGCCTGGATGTCCCTGCTTGACTTGTTTTCCTATCTTTGGCTAATCTTACCTCCCCTTTATATCTAATGCTGACACCCTCTCTCTTATCTTTGCTTCCATTCTATCCTCTCCTTTTAGGTGTTCAGTGGTCCCCTAGGGCTAGTAAGTGTCCTGGAGCATTACTGAGGAAGAGGGGCGTCTTATGGTGGGAGAAGTCTCTGATGCACAAGGTTTTCATGGATGTTGCTCAAAAGTGGAGCATCCCTCCATAGGGAGGTACCTTAGAGAGAGTGGAGCAGAAATGTACCCTCAAACCTGACCCTGCTTCTGGGCATCTACTCCTTACAAAATCTCCCTATTCCGTTGACCCCAGAGCCTCCAGATCAGACACTGCCTGCACAGTGAGGCAGGAGAGCACGAAGATGCCAGGGTAGCTGGAGAACTGAGAAGAAAAATGGGGGTTGTGACGTCAGAGGGAGCCGGGCCCAGATTACTAGGGACTTGGACACTAGTTATCACAAAAATCAAAACAAAAAATGTAAAATTGAAAGACAAAAAGAAAGAATATTTGCTATATGTTTGACAGAGAACTAACAAGCTTAATACATAAAGGAACATCTATACATAAATAAGATTTAGAAAAAGAAACGAGCAAAGAATAGTGAACAGGAGAAAAGAGTAAAAGTCTAAGCAACACATTTAAAGGTGCTCAAGCTTAGCAATTCCAAAGAAATGCCTATTACAGTTACATATATCATTTTTCACTGGCAGATTGGCAAGGATTAAAAACTTGGAAATTACTCTTAACATTTGCAGTGTTAAACAAATACAAATGGGTATCCACATGTCATATAATTAAATAAAGGTTATAAATCAAGCAAACTGTTAAAGTATTTCTCATATCTAAACAAATTTATCTCAATTTCAAACTGAAAGGTCAAGCTCAAGTTTAGAATTTCCAAGCTCCTCAGATTTCCCCCAGATCCAGTTCATAGACTAGCCCCTCTACATCATCTATTTGAATGTCACCCCAGCCTGACATCCAAGTCCCTTGCACTTCTTGTACAGTTTCCCTTTAGCCCCCTCAGGCCTAGGAGTGAGGGTACCAGCCATACACACGCTGGAAGAATGACCTGAGAAATGGCCTGTGCAAACCCCAGAGGTAGGCTTAGGGGTCTGTGGGGAGGAAACTTGGGGGTTCCAGGTAAACAAAGCATGGTCAGGAAGGAGAGGTTCTAGGTGGACACATCTCCTTGATGCCACAGAACCATGCCACAGAACCATGTGGGAAGGGCATAGCCAGAGGCTAGTGAGAATAGAGCTTCTACAGAGGCTCATGCGGGGCCACTGATCCTGGCCCCAGCAAGGTACCAGATGCAGGGAAACAGGCAGGCTCATACACTGGTTCTTTCAAATAAATTTTGGGAAAAGGACAGTTTGATGATATTTTCCAAAAGCCAACCTGGAAGTTCCACTTCTAGTAATGTATCACCTAGATTTACTTGTAGAAGTGCCTAGTGGTGTATTCATAGTTATATTCACTATAACACTATAAACTGAAAAGCTGAAAGTAATAAAAATACCAAACTTGGCGAGTGGGTAACTAAATTATGGTTCACTCATGCAGTGGAATATATTTTGCAGCCATTAAATAGGCCTGTGTGAAATATCTTCAATACGTATTTTTCAGTGAGTAAAGCAATTCTAAGATCTAATATATAATATAACCCTGTGTGTATTTGTGTGTATGTTATTGTTACTTTGCTGAGAAATTGCTAGAAGTAATTATAAGAAATCTCTGGTTAGTGAGAGCAGGCATTGATGGGTGACAATTTTCACTTTATACCTATGTTTGTTTGAATTTGTTGTCAGAGTATTTCATACTTTCATAATTAAAACAATAACAAAAAAGGGACTGAGTAAAATTTCTCAGATGCAGTTAACCTAGTTTCAAACAAGTTCAGCCTCTGAGAACCTAGCACATGGGGGCAGTAATAAGCACTGCAGTTAACAGCCACGAATCTGAGACGCTCCAATCCAGTTCACTGGAATTTTGTTCAGCCATCTGTGGCCAGTTTTTCTCCTTCTTCATCTCCAAGTTGGCAGGAATCCTACAGAAACCCAGGAGAAAATGTTACACACTGAAATGTGTTTTCCTCACCAGCTTTCCTAGCAAGCTGCCAGCCTGGGCTGTAGGAGGGGTCAGAATTGCTGGTTGACAGACTGCCTAGAGGGGCTCTGGCCCTGACCTGGTCTAGTCTCTCCAATATGGGCAGAGGATCAGAGGCTTTTTCCCTTTGTAAGAAAACAACTCAAAGTCAACCCTTCCTAGCGGTGAGTAAATATCAACAGCCCCAATTCAGATAGAGGCCCAAAGAGGTGACCTCTCCCCAGGCATGAAGGTCTCCACAGTTAGACCTTGACTATTGCTCTGAGCTCCAGGACCTCAGAGACCAGATGGCATCTATATCTGTGCACAGGGCAGGTGTGGGGGCGATCCGTACAGGGTTTGTGACTTGACAGCGGGGTCCTCCCCTCCTCTCCCTCCTGTGCCACATCACGTCTCTGTGGAGCTGACTGTTCCTGGGCTTCATTCCTTTGGTTTGGAAGTCAGCTTCGAAGATGATCCCTCCTCTTGTAGAATCTGTACACTGTGTCCAGGAAAACTCACTTAACAGGGAACTCCTGATGACTTGCTCCTTTCGACACTGAAAGCTTATTCTAGAAAATTTAGAAAATAAAGATGACCAGTCAAGCAAGATAAAAATTCTATATCCCCACTCCCCGCTTCCTTCTCTGATAGAACTAACTCCCCATGGAACGTTCTGCACTAGTAGCCTCGCTTGACTTATCTAGTCGAGTATGCTCACTCTCCTTGCCTTTTTAGTTCTTCACTTCCCACCTGCCAGGGCAACTGGAGTTGAGCATTTCCACCTTGGCACTCAGCCTTGGCTGCTACTTTCCCTAGGCTTCTGCAAGCCGCTCCTCAGTTTGCCTCTTCCCCTAAAGCCATTGCTAAATTCATTTTTAAAAATATTTTATTCTTCCTAAAGACTGGTCATTTCTGACCTAATCTGTCTTTGAACTTTCCATAACTTCAATGACCAAAGATAGTTTCACAGTCTCAGAACATTATAATGACTGTTTACACTATCAGCATCGTCACTATTTTCATCCCTTTAACAATGAAGCTGAAGTCAAAAGAAATGAAGTGAAATGGCCTGTCATTAAGTAGCTTGGCTGAGTCTGACCAACTTCCAGTGCTTCTCCCACGGACATACCTTCATATCCAGAGTCATTGGTAAGCAGGGTAGAGAGACATAACATCAAGCTCTGATTTACTGGCTTTTATATTTATAGAGCACTACTCAAAATAATCTTTTTAAAACAATCTCTTTTTCCATGGGATAATCACTTTTATATGTATTTTTTAAAGTTTTATTTATTTATGCATACAAGAGCTGAGGTGCAGGCCAGAAGTGAGGGGGGTAGGTGAGAGGATTCACCAGAGACAGAGTGGGGAGCAGAACAGATTAACTGAAATACACTGCTAGGGGGAGCAGTGAGCAAGACAGAAAAGGTCTGCCGAGCCATGTGGAAACCTCCCTGGCCCGGGATCAAACTTATGATGCAGTGGCTGTCGATAGCTTCATAGTGCTGAGACTTAATTCGTTGCACCACCAGGGAGGCCCCACTTTTATATTTTGACCCAAGCAGCCGGGAAGCATGGATGGGTGAACTGGATGTCAGTTTGATGAGGTATGGGGCTCAGTGAGCAGGATACTTGGGTTACCTGAGAAAAGTTTCAGCAGAGTGCCCCTTTCAGCGGCATGTGGCAAGTTTACCTAGGAGAGGAAGATGTTTGCACAGACATAGACAGCAAAAGTTATATTTTAAAAAGACAGGGTAGCCAAAGAAGAAAGTAAAAGACAGGTACCTGCTTAGTCACAGGCAGGTAGGAGAGCTTCATTTTGCTAGTGCAGAAACTGTACTGATATGTTCTTTTTGGGAGGGGTTCATTCCTTCGTGGAATTGTTATCTATTGTTAAATTAATCACTTCTAGAGTGTGACTAGGTTGATCTGTTAGGCCTCGGTCTCTATATCCCCACCTCTACCCTGTGCCTCTGATACTTTTCTATAGCAGTCTGATGTTTGCTACAGCAGTTGATGCCTAAAGAATTTTCATTTCTATAGCTGGTTTAACTACTATGTTAGTCATTTCTACCCCTACTCCCAGTTTCTGGTTTTGTGATGCCTTACACACACACACACACACACACACACACACCCTGCCCCCAGTCCCTGTGACCCCGGCTTCCCTTCACTGTGTTTCATCTTCCTGTCATGCAGGCAGGGAGGGCTTTCTGGAGCAGAGGGCCTGGGCATCTTTCACCCAGACCCCAGAAGTGGGTGAGAGGGCATGGGAGAGAGGAAAGTTGCTTTAGGCTTCTCAGGCAGGTGGGCCTCGTGGAGTGAGGCAGAACTCCTCGGCGAATGCCTTCTGGTGTCTTCGCCGGGCAGCCTCCACGTTTGCTTTCCTCTGGCCCAGGGAGGGCATCCATCTTTCTCATCTTTCTCGCTGTGGCTGTCCTCACCTTCCGCATTCAGGAATGGAAAGGAGAGTCATAGCCTCCCTCTCCTGCTTGCACCGTGTACCTTTTTTCCATCTTTGGGAGGCCAAAGAATAAATGTGCCCAAGTGTCATCTTTTGGGAATGACAGTTTCCCGTTATCTCCTTGTATGTATGAAGTGTGCATGTATAATATATTTTATCTCTGTTAAATGCATGCAGTGTATATGTGTAAGTTTGTAGGTGTAGCTTGTCTGCAAATGAAGCGCATGAGGATGTGGTCTCTGTTGTGTGCATGTACCACATGCGCACATATCATGTCACACACATGCAATATGGTTACACTGTACATACATGTTGTATGTTGTGCCATGCTCTGTAGCATGCTTTGTTGTGTTGCAGGTGTGCACATTGCTCACTAAGCACTGCACACTGAATTCTACTCACTGCACAGAGTTCAGTGCACATTTCACACAACTACCTGCATGATTCCTGCCCGGCCTCTCAGTGGACACCACCCCTCCCACCCCAGCAGGTGGGGGGCTGCCTGCTGGCCCGCAAGAGGACGCTATCACCCACCCACATGCAAACCACTTGATCCCAGGGCCTGGGTCCCTGTTAAGTTCATTATTCTAAGACAATTTCCCCAAGTCAGTTCTTGCTAGCCAGTTTTACAACCCAGTCCCCGGATCAAACACCAGTTGCCAAAGCAACCACCTGTATTTGCTTAAGAAGCTATGGCCTGTTCAGGACTGCACTTACTACTTTGTATTTGCTTTGCCTTTCCCTTCCCTTTATCTCTCATTCTTACTTTCCTGGAATTCAATCCCTCTTCCCAGAAAAGACTTAGCATGCAAACTTTGCCTTTGGCTTTGTTTTCTAGGAAAGCTGGACTAAAGCAGGGATTTTAATGATTTAATCTGTTCTGAAGAGAGAAGGTTTCTTCCTGGCCCTAGGACTAGGGAAGGCTAAGAGTAAGTCCATCTAGCCTAGAAAACAGAAGGCCCAAATTTTATGGAAAGATATAAAGGTCAAGTAAGGGTAAAATAAAAGGATAAATGGGTAGACGTTTAACACGTTTGAAATACAGTCTCTCCTTGAAATGACAGCAATTTTTCACTGAAAACAGCTTATATGTGGTGCTTAGCTGAGGTGTCCTCAGGCAGCAAGGGGAGTAAAGGGGGAGGGCGGGAGTGTGTACCACTTGCTTATTTGGCTCACAACCAGAAGTAGATTTCTGCTTTTCTCATGGTCCCTGATGCTCCAGATCCTGCCAAGAGTTTGACAAATTATCATGTGCAGAGGTGAGGGCAGCGTTGCATTGAAAGAAAGAAGGGAGTGTACATTAGGCAAAAGGTGGTGACCACTCATCCAGTTTCTTTAAAACTCCAAAATCATAAACTCCCTGCCAGGAGCTCAGGACACACCCCCAGCTTTTACATGTAAGTTCATCCCAAGACCCTTTCCAAGAATGACTTTGTAGTCAGAAGAGGAGGGGCTTTGTAGAGGAGACAAGACCTCCCCATGCCTGGCAGGAAAGAAAAAGGTAGATTTGTGGTTATAAGTTGACAATCTTTAAAATGGCTGTTTGGAAGGGGTCCTGGGAGCCACACACAATCACCATATTTTGCTAGTGAGGGGAGATTAATTTGTTCATCATATTCAACCAGACTAACCAGGAAGTTCAAAGTCAAGTTAGTGATAGGTCTGTCTATGTATCTCATTATTGAAAAAAAAAAAAAACAATGAAATCTGGAGCTCCAACTCAGTGTTTGATAAAAATACAAGACCCTAAGAGAAATAATGGTTCCTGAGCAAAACAAGTTCAGATTCAACTTTCACTTAGCACAAGATTCTACATCATGGTCCCCAAAAGAACAAAATATCAACAAAGAGGGATTCATGCCCTGGCTCATGGTTCTTCTGCAAGAATGGACAATAACAGTTTCTGGAAGAAGTGAATGCTAGAAAGATGGTTCTCAACCCTGGCTCTCCATTGGAGTCACCCAGGAAGTTTTAAAAAGTGCTTATACCTCAGTTCCACTGAGGGAGATCCTGACGTGATGGGTCCCAGGCATGGCCCGATGGTGAGACAGTGTGAGGCTGCCCAGGTGGTCTAATGAGAAGCTCAGGGTGAGAACCGGTGTTCTAGAGGAATGACACTTCTGTTCTTGAGCACCTCTTTACTTGTCTCCGTCAGTTACATTTCTTCCAGTTCTTAAGTCATTTTCCCTTGGCTGCTGGCCATAGCAACTAGTGCCTGAGCTCTGACGAATTGTGCTGAGAGTTCACGATTGGGAGTGGAAGAACCTCCTGCTCCCTGCCAGGAGCTCAGGACACACCCCCAGCTGCAGCTTCCCATCTGCAATGCCAAATAGAGTGAATTCCCACTCTCTCGAGGACATGTTGCCTACAAAATAACACCTGGGAAGAACAAATAAGTAGTCCAGAAAGCTCCGTTGGAAGTAAAGACATGCAAGAGGCCAATTTGAGGTTTGCCCCATCATTTCTTTTTTGGTTTATGTGGAGTCAACAAAGAAACCCTCAGCAAGGAGGGTTGGGGGATGGTCCCTAGTGGTAATTCTGCACCCACAGGCCCTGTCTGCTGCAGTGATGGGGGAACAGGTAGAACCATTAGGCACATCATTCTTCGAAAACTGAGTCAGTATTCTTTCAGGTCCAGGTCAGTGGTTTCTGCACAGACCCATTTGGAAATGGACAAGCTCTTTCTAGAAGTCTACATTCTGGACTGCTATGGCTTTTACGTCCTTGGAGACCTGATTAACCTTAAAAAAAAATAAGTAGGATTTTTTTTCTTTATTATTATTTTTTTAGTTTATTCTAACTGGACATTAGGGCCTCACGAAATGAGTGTTGTTGTTTTTTTCTTGAAAATGAAACTAAATTGAGCTGTCAGATTGTAGTGCTGTTGAATCTGGCACATCTGATGCAGGTAGAGGTCATTTTTATTATCCAGAGGTGGTACTGGCTAGACAAACCATCAAGCAAAGGTGATGCTACATCTTCATTTTTGAGCAAGTCCAAGTGCAGCAACCACACCTGAAAAAGCAATGGTGATTAGAAGTTAGGGGACAGCCCACTTGGGGGCTGGGGGGAAGCAACAAGGGGAGAATTGCCATGAATTTGCTTCTTTTGTCTCTTGGAAGTCAGACAGACAAGGCCCTAAAACTAGCCTGGAGCACCCATCCCAGACCTTAATATGCAACAAAATTGCCCCCCAGCTTCTGATTCAGAGGATCTAGGGGGAGACCTGAGAAATTGCCCATCTAACAAGTTTCTGGGTGCCACTGGTCTGGGACCATACTTTGAGACCCACTGACCTGGAGAAGAAGAAGCTAGAAAAATAAAATTATGAAAGAAGGTTGTGCTGTCACGCTGGAAAAGCCTTGCTGGAACTAGCCTCAAAGGACTGTGTCCCTAGAAACCAGATTGGGAATGGCCTTTTCTTAACGCACAAAAAGCAGATGCCTTTTCAGTTGGGAGTGCTTCAGACATCGTGAAAAGATTTTTATTTTGCCAAAATAAAATTATATTAATAACATCTTTTTTGATGATGATCTAAAACACCATTTCTAACCACTATGGTCCTGAGATTTCTAAACTGCTTTCTGCATCAGCCCCTGGCCCTCACTTCCAGCCCCCACGGTGGCCTGATGGAATCTCAATGTCTTGGTGACCAGGAATGTGAGGCTTTATTAGCATTTAGAGTTAAGGAGAAGTCAGCCCCAGTTTTACCACTAACCACATCCCTTCCTCTCTCTCTGGACCTTGGCTTCCCCACCAATAAAAGATGACTTTGGATAAGATAATTAGAATAATAACAATAATGTTTAATATTTGTCATTTAGTTGGCTCTTGCTCATGTAATATCTCAGTTAATCTCTGAAATAATTTTTGTTGTCTCATTTTTCACAAAGAGAGACAATTGGAAAAGCACAGTAATTTTTGACATTTTCACCAATATAAAAAAAGATGACCATGAAAAATCTACCATTGAAGACGCACCCCTATATTACACATGGTCCCTTCTCTAACAATTAAAGTGAAAAAAAAAATCCTCCAAAATATCAGTACTCAATAAATTATGACCTTCTAGAAGATGTAGTATTTGTCATTTTACAAGACAGAATCAACTTTCTAACCCTTCATGTTTCTCTTTTGTTCCCACTGCCAAAAAGCTTAGATCTAATTATGCTCTAAAGACTATAATAACCACTTAAATCTCAAAGTCCCATTATCATTCGCATCTTCTAAATCCGAATACCTGAGTGGTTTCTTACATAGATTATCTGTGATTAAGGTGACTGTGTAATTTCCGATCTAAATGGGACTCTTTTCAGATTGAAAGGGAACAACATTAATAATCATGTCAGGGTGACAGGCGTAAACCAGGACTGCCCCAGGAAAGATGGGTTGGATGGTCACCTACCTGTGATTAGATATAGAATTGGCAAAAATGACACACGATAACTCTCAATTTGACCTTGTAGGTAAAACAGTTTGGGGGCTCATGAAATGCTCTAAGTAAGGTCACTCAGAGCTGGAAATAGATCCTAATCCACAGGAAACAACAGCAACAAAAAAGGACCAGCACACATTTGCACTACATGGAGGGAGAAGGCATGCCTCTCCCTTCAGGCACGGCTGTACCACTTCATTTCCCAAAGCTTCTGCCTCCTAAGCATCGCAAACATCATGTCCTATGGCCAGTGGCTGCTCTAAAATACCTTAAAGGAGGGGCTTAGACAAGGCATCCCTTTTGGGCAGGAAGCCATGGTTTAACTGGAAGTGTGTCATTCATTACTGAAGATTAGAAATTATGTGGATTGTCCATATCAAAGACTGGGGTAGTGTTGGTAAAGATGAAGGGGTCCCAAAATGTTATGGTCGCTGTGCAGCCCCATTGATCTTTGCAGGACCTCAGAGGCCACCTGAGGGTTGGGGCTTTCAAAAGACTGATCCCAGGAGGCCTCACCAAGAGGAAGTCGCTGTCTCTTCCAAGAACTAACACCAGAGGTCGCTCTTCTCCAACATCAGACAAAGCGCAGGGACAGAAACTAGCTTCTGCTTAAAATGCACTGTGGGAGGCCGGCTACTGCCCCTGATCAGAAGGTGGCAGTAACTGGCCAGTGCAGGCCGTGGGTGGGAGGGGCTGCTGCGGACAGGCACACGAAGAAGCAGAGTCTACCACGGGGGAGGCTCCAGGTTGCTGAGAGGTGGTGGTGGACTGGAACCTGGGTGCAATGTGGGACCGTGGTGGAGAGGTCCATAGTCGCAGTCCTTACTGCTGTCCCTGCCATTCCCTGGAGCGGAGAGGACGTGTGCTGTGTGGGGTGGCCTAGCCTTGGGGTCTGAGGAGCTTCCTGGTGAGAGACCTGGGAAAGACCAAACCCAAGTGGAAATACTTTCCACCGGAGATGAAACTTCCGGGACCATTTAAAGCCTGTGTAGTCTGAGAGCACAGGAGCTAATGTATGTGTTTGAATTGTAAAGTGCCCATTTTTAACTGGTAATTTATGTTCTGCAAATGTAAACACTGTGTGAGGAGGCCCAGGCCTGGCTCCCAGGAAGGCCCCTAGTGTGGCTGGCCTCCGGTGCCTCTCTCTCATGTTCTTCTTTGCCAAGATTTTTTTCAGAGGTCTGAGGTGTGTGTGTGTGTGTGTGCGCGTGTGTGCACGTGCATGCATGTAGCAAAGGGAGGCAATTTTATAATTTTTAGTTTTCTGATCATAATCTATTTTTATCTGGACGCCAGACAGGCCTGTCCTACATGCAGATGGGAAGACTGAGGTTTCCAGAGGTTAAATACCTGCTGGAATTAATAAAGGGACTGAACTAGAATCCAGACTGGCTCACTCCCAAGGCAACACTCCCACACTGCGCCTGCATGTTAGTTTCTCAGGGGAGAGCTTCTCGCCTTCTTCAGCAAAAGATGCAGAACTGAAAAGAAAACTCTTGCCAAGCTGAAAAGTTTCAGACTAACCAAGATCCTCAAAACAAAAACAAACAGACGTGAACATTATCTCTGAATGCCATAAGCAATCTCTCAGTCACGGAAGCAGGGCCAAACTAGCACCCCAAGGCCTCTCACTTCAATGGCATCCAGCCCTAATGGCAGACCTCAGACAGGGCTGCTGCACACCACTAGTGCTTCGTGTGGCCCAAAAGGAGGGCAACCATTTGCTTCTTCCGTTGGAGAACAAATAGGATAGTGCAACGTAGCTTGGCAGGTCCATAAATATGGCAGCTCACCCTCTTCCCGTTGGAAGGAAAGAATACAGTCCATTGCCTAACTGCAAGTGACCCAAGGCCCTCCTTCCGCAGCCCAACCAGGCACCGTTGAGGGGTCAGCGTCCTGCTGCTGTATCACGTGTGAAGGCCTGTATCATCACAGCACCACGTTGACTGAATGTTGAATTTACACGCCCCCCCCCCCCAACCTGAGCACTAGCTCTCTCTGCAGGAGCTTCTTGAGGACAGGAACCATGCCAATTCATTTTAGAGGTGTGTCCCCTCCACCCCTCAAACCCAGACATAAGTGTACTTTAGGGAACACTCCTCAAATCTAGCTGGCTATTGAACCTCACCACTGAACTGAATTACACCCTAGCTACCTGTCTTAGAGAAAGGAGTTTTTTGGAACATAGGGAGGATTCTTAGATGCCACAAGTTGACACTTTAAAACACAATAGTCAGTTAGAGGCATGTGTTTAATTTTTTAAATTAAAGGACCTTTACCAGCACTTTTGCTAGTCTATCAAGAGAACGTTATCATTTTTCTCTCAAGAATCATCATTTTCCCCTAAAATAGTGTCTTCTTCATTGTGTTTCACTATCCTTGAGAAGCTGGATTGTGCCAGAAAGGAAGGTAAATGGTGGGAACAGGTTGTTATTCAGCTCTTCTTGACCTTGAAAATCTTCTTTAACATCTCAGGAAATTAAAAAAACAATTTCTGAGATATTTATGTTTTCCTTGCTGGTAGATGTAAGCAAGATTTCTGCTATTGCTAAGACGATGCCCGTAGTCCCAGCCTGTGGCTCCAAAGAAGATCATGCTAACAAAATCTCACCCCTTCCACCACCCCAGCCTACCAATGTCTCCCACTTATTTCTGAGAATCCCCCGAGTAACTCAAACTTGCCCAAGGTCAGCTCTCACAGCCTTCTCTTGCCAGGTCCTGTTCATGCTCCTGCCACCAAAGCCTCCCTGCACTTTCAAAGTGCCAAGATCGTCAGGGTGCCGTGGTCTCCTGGGTTTCCTGCCAGGTGCCACAGCAGCAGAGGAACAGGGAGAATGGTCCTTTTCAAAAGGCTCAGAAGCTGTCCCCAGTCCAGACTGGGTCTGACCAAACTGCCCCTTTGTCCTTTCTGTCTTTCTTTCCCCCAAACCCCCAAACAGCTCACATATAACAGCTGCTCCCCTGGGACCCCCCAGGACCACCCATCCATCAGTTCATCACCCAAACCAGAGATCTCAGGGAGTGCTGGACCGGCATCACCACCTGCTCATTCCGACTGTGCCAAAATAAGCATAACCCAAGAAATGGTCCCTTTCTCAGGACTATACCTGGAATACGGAGTGAAAAAAAAAAACAAAAACGGACTGTGAGCAAGCTTCTTACAGACAGCGGCGGGCAAGCATGGGGTCCACACTTACCTAGGGTGACTGTAAATTTTGCACCCTCAGTGCTCCCCTTGCCTCACTCTAGACCTGTCTCTGCTACTGGAACCCTTTTCTTGCTATGTGAAACTTCCCATTCAGTCATTCCAGACTTTATCTCTCTGAAAACCTGCTCCCAGAAAAGGTGCCGCCTTAAGCCACACATGCAGTGAGGCAGACCCCTGTGCTCTCTTCCTCTCAGCTGTGCGGCCAGCAGCACCTGGAAAGGTTATGTCAAGCCCTCATGGTCAAAGCTGCAGGGAGAGGGCACCTATGCTCCACCGTGTGCTGGTAGATTTCGGGAAAGTGAATCACACTCTCTGAGCCTTTGTGTTCTCTTCCATCAAATGAGTCTACTATCTACATTTCTCCATGGAAGTTGTGATGATTAATTAGGTACCTATTTGAAAGCACTATCTCGCCCCTTTACCACACAAGAAGCAGGTGGGTGGGATGTGTTTTCAGGGCAAGGGATGGCATTGGTGATGGGGTGGCCAGGACAAAGGGATTTTGAAAGAAATTGATGAATGTACTTTGTTTTTAATTCCTGAAGTGTTTCTGCTTTTACATAGCTAAAGTTTACAAATATCCAATATAATGTCTCCCAATAGAGAATGTTAATCCGTGTTAAATAAGCAAAAGCTGGACTTTATAATGTATCTAGATGCTAAAAGTTTAGCTGAGTACTATTGAAACAGGAAGGGTCCTGGGACAGGACAGGACCCACGGAAAAAATTTTGCTATTCAATTTTGCTGTTTCCACTGATCAGTAAACAAGAGGTTAAAAAAAATCCTGATGTTTCTGGACACCTGTTGCCATAAATTTCCTTGACCCATTGCTTTTTATTACTAATTTTCCCCAGATTGGGCATTCCTGAGCTATCTTTCTATAGCTTATCAATTTTGGCTGCTTTGGAAAAAGGGAGTTACAGACTGAGAAGAAAAGAATCTCAGACCTTGAGACCAGACCAGTTCAAACTGGAGCCTCAGACTATGGTGATGGTTCATTGATGAATTGGTGGTGGGAAAGCTATGGGGAATACACAGTAATGTAAAGGATATAAATTTAAAAAATAAAATGAGAATTAAAAAAAACAAAAACTGGAGCTTCGGGCACACAGCCTCCATAGAGTTCCCCTGGGAGATGGTCACGAACCTGCACGACTACCCAGCAGCGGTTGATTGGTGCCCACAACTCGCTACAAGAAATGGCTTTGGCCAAGTCTGCTCTCCTAGCTTTCTCAGCCAGTACAGTTTCTTTGTTCTCAAACTCCAGTCCTAAAACCTATAAAGACCCCTACTCGTGGCACCTCAGAGAGTCTCTCATGCCCCGAGAGTCTCCCCAGAGCTCTCTTTCCTTGCTCTTTCACTAATCAGTAAATACTGACTCCTGGCTGGTCTGAGGGTCCTCTTTTCAGTCTTGCCCAGAGGTCTCAAGAGTCCTTCCCAGGCTTGGGAGCGGGGCTCCTTGCTCTGTCCCTCCAATTCCCAGAGGGTGGAATAGTAGACAGTGGCCAGTTCATTCCCTGTCCATCTGCCTGTGTTGATGGAGGGTGGGGTCGGACTGAGGAACCCCCAGATCCTCTCCTCTGTTGACTACCCAGTTGCCCATATATAAAGTTGAATTTGGAGGGTACAAAATCCAGGGTGAATTTTCTTCTTTGTTTTCTCACACTTTCTATTAAAGTTGATTGATTGTTCTTTTCTCCCAAGATGTTAGTATGAGAGGATTAGTTGATGATGAGGTGATTACCTCAAATAAATGATCATCTCTAGTCCAGCAGCAGGACACTGTGACATTGCTCCAGACCTTATTTCCCTGCAACTTGCTCTGTGAGGACAGCTCTCCCACCCTGATCCCAGGCCACTTTCAGTATCCATGAGACATGTAACAGACTTACAACCTGCTGGGTGCCACTTTTCAAAGCTCTCGTTCTGGCCACGGTTATTATTTTTAAAACACATTTGTCAGATTGAGGGCATGCGACAAGGAAGCCTGCAGAGAACGCTTATGGGGGAAGGCACATTTCTCTTCTGTTGTTTCCACCCCTTTACTTCTTGAAATAAGCTTGTCTCTCTGTGGGTGGGTTGTGGTAAGCACTAACCTAATCATTTTCCCCTCAGAAATCCTTACCTTTTGTCATGGAGCTTTTCAAGGAGAGGGTTGTCACTGACAAAGTGTTTCTCCTCCCCACCTGCGGGAAGGACACAAGGGGATCCCCACCCCCCAACCCCATGAGGGGCTGAGTCACCCTGTCTCAGAGGCGGGCTCCTGGTGTGTCCTGTCAGATTGATTGGGGAATGGACAGAGCCTCAGGACTGGTGGGAGATGTACCTTTGGGTTGAAGGTGTTCTGGGGGTGCCCAGAGCCCCTGCTCCTGTTAGAGAGGGTATTCTTGCCAATTTTTCCTTAAAAAAACAATGCGGGGTGATCTGGACCAGCCACTTCCAGCTGACAATAATGTAATAACCCTGAACACACAACACCCACTGCTTCCCCCCACCCCAGAAGAAAACAAAACCCTAGTCCCATGCCCTGGTTATGGAGGCATTAATCACGGCCGGCGCTGGGCCCTGTCCTAGATGCTGCGTGTGTGCTCTCTCCCCTGCAGGGAAGGTGCTGTCCGGCTCTCAGTGGACAGCCGTCATGTTTCAGTTTTCTGCTTTCCTTCCCGAGTGATGAGACGGGCCTCTCATTAGTGGGTCTTCATACAGAATGAGGACCTCAGTGAGGACTCTTCTCTACAGGCCCAGCCCGGTTCTCCATTTGCCTTCATAGGAATTTGTAAATTCCTTTAAGACAACAGGCCTACATTTTCTCTATGCCTACAGTGCCCACCTCTTGCATATAAGACACCTTCAGTGGGTACCATGTTGGTTTATAAACACAGAACATATTGGGGAAAACCTAGCTTGATAGGTGTTTCTATGATAAAATCACTGCACCACAAGCTTAATGTGAGTCAGATGGTTAAAAACACACACGTGTGATAGGTGGTAAAAGAGAAGACACCCATGTTCAGTGACTCAGCTGTTCCAGCCACAGCTACTGACCCTAGAGAAACCCACACAACTGCAAAAGGAGTCATGACTGAGAACGTCCATCGAAGCATTGTCAGTAAGACAGAGAAAATTGGAGACAACCTAAATACCCATCAACAGGAGTCTGGATAAACACATTGTGGAAAAGTCAGCAGATTGCCGAAAAGCTGTTAAAATGAATCACTCTAGATAAATATCAAAAACCTAAGTTACAGAAAAATACATGTAGTATGTAACAATTTATATGAGATTTGGAACATGCAAACAATTCTAGCTTTTTTTTTCTGCTTCATGCATTCTATTGTATTAAAACATGCCTGGGAAAAATGAACGCCAAGTTTGTGGTAATGAACTCCAGAGAGAAAGGGAGAGTGAACAGGGTAAAAGGGGATGTCAGCTGTAGCTGTAATAATGTCTGAAGCAATTGAGGCATTACATTAGGTTGCCAAAACAGAAGGGTGGCTCTTTAAGTGATTATTTCATTCAGTGCTTGCTATATACCTAATGTAGGTCACAATTTGAAAAGCCCTTTGTCAAGCAGGAGGGAAGAGCTTTAAATGAAGCTTAGGCTGCAAAAGCAGTGTGTCCCAGACTAGAACCGTGACTTGTCTCTCAGTTCTGCTGCATGATGGCACCGGACTCCCCAGGGACACCCCAGAGCCCCAGAGACCAAGAAGTTAGGGGAGGGGTGGATGCTAAAAGACCCAAGAACCATCTCTTGTGAGGAGAGTCCAAGAAACAGGAAATATTTAACTTGGAAGACAAAATATTAAAAAAAGACTAAGACCACAGATTTCAAATGTTTCAAGTGGGGCAGAAAGCAGATGTCCTCTGTGCACTCTTGCCCTAGAAAATGGGGTAGAAACCGGGAGCCAGAGGAGGCAGATTAAACTCACCTCAGAGTCCCAGCTGCTGAACATTGGACCCTGCTGCTGGGTGAAGTCTGAGCTCTGTTTTGCTCCCATTTTCTATTTCCCTTTTCCTCACCCACCAACACTTCAACTCCTTCTACCTCATGTCTTTTTCCTTCAAGCATTATTTTGTGTGTACATATTTTAACATGTGTTGCTTGAAGGGATAACTTACCTATAGTAAAATGCACTCATTTCAAGAGTTTTGACAAATGTCACTCAGGAAGTCACCACCATCCAAGACAGTATTTCGGGCCTCCCCCCCCCCCCATCCTCTGCCACCTGGCAGTCCCTGACTTGCTTTCTGTCACAGTTGTTTTGTCCTTTCTAGTAGATCATATAAATGGAATGAAACACGATGTGCCTTTTGTGCTTGGCTCCTTTCACTTAGCATAATGCTTTCGAGACTCATCTGGTTTTATATCTGCCGTTTGTTCTTTTTTTGTTACTGAGAAGTTTCATTTTGTGAGTTTATTGTCATTTGTGATACGTATTGCATAGATAATCATCTACTCACCAGCTGATGGAGATTATGATTATTTCCAGCTTGGGTCATAAGAATAAGCTGAAATGAATATATGTATAACATATATTTATGTGGAGATACGTTTTTACGTCTCTTGAGTGAAGACCCAGGAGTGAAATTGCTGTCCTGTGGTAGATGTGTGTGTTTAGCCTTACCAGAAATCGTCAGACAGCCTTCCAAGGCGGCTCTGCTATCTTGCATTCCCACAGCAACGTCTGAGAGCTCGGGCTGCTCCGCATCCTCACTCACACTTGGGAGGGCCACTCTAGTGGGTATAAAGTGTTATCTCATTGCCATTTTCATTTGGATTTTCTTAATAACTAATGACATTGAGCAATTTTTCACGTGCTTGTTACTCACGTGTATCTCTTCTTTGATGAAGTTCATGTATTTTGTCCATTTCTTTAACTGCGTTATCTTCTTGTTACTAAACTGTAAAGTTTCTTTATATATGTAGTGTTGAGGCAGGAACTTTGTTGCCACCTTGCGGCAGGAGCGTGATAAGGGACACAACAGTTGTGGACCAGGTTTGCAAGGCAAGACTCTGCTACTTGAGCAGAAGTTCTTGTGCCATTTATTGAAAGCACATAGGCAAGTAAAAGCTGATCATGTGACAATGGTATGAGGAATAAGGTCCGGAAGGTGGGATAGGAATGGGGGACAAAGTTTTATAAGGAATAGAGAAGGGGACATCGTGACCATATGTCAAGAGACATTTGTGTCAGCAAAGTATGACGTTATCACAGGCAGGGTTATCCGAGACCACCATGGAGACAGTCACGCAATCAGGTCAACTGCAGCCTAGACACCCCCGGGCCTGCCTTGTGATATGGGCTATTCTCTGTAGGTGTCAAGGAACGCTCTGCGGTGACTTGCAGATAGCAAATGGGTCACAGTTGCCCATGAGTGGCCAGCTACTAGCCAGCTCATAGGAACCCGCAATGTAGAATACGAGATTTTCTTTTCCTTTGTGTTAGACCAAAATGTTTACTTTTTTAAATTTTGTTTTTATTGAGGCAACATTGGTTGACAATGTTGTATATAATTCAGAGGTATAGAATCACACCCTCCAGGTGCATGCCAGCACCCCACACCAGCCACCGAGTTACCCACAGTCTTCTGCCACAGTCGACTGGGTATAGACCAAGATATTTTAAGCAAGTCACAAGAATGGCAAAACTCATAAAGGGAAAATTATGGATTAAATAGTCAAAATTAAAATGAAGAATTGCTATTTCTCAAATGACTCCATATAAGACAGAGAAAGGGTGAATCCTGGAGTGGGCTGAAATATGTGCAAATACAGTTTTAAAAAACTACATCTAGAATGTATTTTCATAACAATAAGCAAAGAACAGCTGGACTAAGCAACTTAAAGGCATCACAGAAGCCAAATAGCCATATAAAGGACTCTATAACATTAACCATAAATGAATGAAAATTAAAAACATAGTGAATTACTATTACACACCACCAAAATGCCTAATGAAAAAGAGGAAGTGAACTAACTTCATTAAGATGGATGTTAACTAGACTTACTGTGATGATCATTTTGCAATGTAATCAAATGTGAAAGGCATTATGTTGTATACTTGAAACTAATGTGTTATACATTAGTTTCCTAGGTCAGCTATACCGCAATAAAACATAAAATGACAAATAAATTAGAAGAAAAGACAAACACTGAGAGTAAAAAATACTGGAGGGAATGTATTTCAATTGTATTGCTGAGACTTTAACCTGATATACCAGCTTAGAAAAATGTGTGCACATGACCAAGCCCTGTAGCTCAGCAGTTCCATTCTAAACTACATTTATATGGACGCTCTGGGACAGTTTACAGAAAATCAAAATTATGGGCTCCTAAAAGTCAGGTGTAACTTGTCCCAAAATGACATGATCCAAATACCTGTTGAGAGAGAGATATTCAACTTCCTTTTAATTTTCTTCCGTTTAACAAGTAGTAAAAACTGGATAGCACTCAAATATCCATCAAAAATAGGATGAATAACTACATTATGGCATAGTCATACAACTGAATACTACACATTAATAGAAATAAACAAATTTTACCAACATGCTATAACATATATAGATCCCAACCTTAAGAGAAAAATCCAGACACGAAAGTATATAGCATGTAATTCAGTTTATGCAAATTTCAAAAACAGGCAAAGCTAGTTTATGACTGCATGATTAACACATGACTTTCAGCAGACATGTTTGCAAATATTTTCCTCCCAATCTGTGACTTGCATTTTCATTTTCTTAATGTCTTTTGAAGATCAATTATTTTAATTTGATAAAGTGTGTTTCGGCCTATTACCATTTCAAGCTAATTTTTATACATGTTGTGAGATAAGGATGGAGTTTAATCTTTTAGCCCAATGGACATTCATTTTACTAGCATTATTTGTTAAAAAAGACTACCCTTTACCCATTGAATTATCTTAGCAACTTAGTAAAAAATCTACCCTGTATGCATAGATCTAGTTCAGGACTCCATTTTTTTCCTTTGATTTATTCACCTATCCTCTATAATATTATCACACTATTTTGATTACTATAACATTATAGTAGAACTTAAAGTCCGATAACATAAGTTTCCAACTCATTCCTTTTCACAATTGTTTCCATTATTCTCCACTGTTTATAATTACAAATAAAATTTTTAATTGGTTTATCAATGTCAACAACAAAATCTTTTGGGAATTTGATTGAGATTGTGTTGGACTTATAAAACTGACTATGTTGAGCCTTCTGATTATTCTTAATGTGACATATCTTTTCCTATGCTTTTGTTTTTAATCACTTATGTCTTTGTATTTGAAGGATTTTTTTTTAAAAAATAGAAATTGTTAGGTCTTACTTTTAAAGTACAATCTCACAACCTTTGCATTTTAATTGGAGTGTCTAGACCACATGTATTTAATAAGCTGATAGAATGGAGATAAAATGAAATAATAAAAACTACTCAATCTAAAAGACAACAAGAAAAGGTAAACAAAGAACAGATGGAGTAAGAAAAAAACAGTAAGTTGCTAGTGGATTTAATATTATCACCATGTAAATAATTTCTGGCTGACAGATTTTTTTTTTTATCACAGTACTTGAAAGATGCCATTTTCTTGTTTCTGGCTTCTTGTTTCATCTAGTTCATGAAAGAAGTCTGGTGTCACTTTTATCATTGTTCTTCTGTGTTTGTTGTTTCTGTCTTTCTTTTCTGTGGTTTCCTTTAAGATTTTCTCTTTGTCATTTATTTTCAGTAGTTTGATGTGCCTGGTAAGTGGGGGATTTTGTGTGTGTGTGTGTTAAACTTTCTTCATTTGTTAATTCTGTGGTTGGTCCTCTGTTTTGTCTTTCACTAACTTTGGAAAATTCTGTTATTATTTCTTCAAGTATTTCTTCTACCCATTTTCTCTCTCTTGCTTTCTTTTGGGGATCCAGTGGCATATATGTTAGATCAGTTGACTTTCTACTAGATCTCTTAGACACATGTTTTACATTTTTACCTTTTTTTCTCTTTGTATTTCAGTTTGCATCCTTTCTCTTGATCTATCTTTATGTCCATTGATTTTTTTCTTCTCTGGAGTCCATTCTGCTGTCAAAGAAATTCTTCTTTTCTGGTATTGTGTTTTTCATACCTGACATTTCTATTTGATTATTTTGAAATTCCCTTTTTCTGTATATTGTATACCTTTCCCACTTGTTCCTTTAATACATTAATTCAAGTTATTATGTGAGTTTCCTATTGCTGTGGCAACAAATTACCATAAACTCTATGGCTTAAAACAATAAAAATTTAATTTTGTGGAGCTCCAGAGGTGGGTGGTCCAAAATAGGTCTTAAAGAGCTAAAATCAAAGTGTCAGCAGGGCTACATTTCCTTCTGGATGTTCTAGGAGAGACTCTATTCCTTGCCATTTCCAGTTCATAAAATAATGTCATCACTGATACATGCATGTTCCCTTATTTTATTTATATAGTCTCTTTTATTCCAATTTCAACTCTTATTCCTCTCTCTGTCCCCTATATAAGTAAATATCCTAACGTATATAATGTGGATTTTTTTGTCTGTGTTCTTACAAAATACATTTTGTTGTTTGATATACACATGTCTTAAATTATGTAAGTAGATAGTGTGGTTTATATCTTATTTGGTTTCTTCCTCTTTAAACTCACAACATTTTTAAGATCTACTCATGTATTAGATATACAACTAATCTTTTGCTTCTAAGTGCTGCATAGCACTTCAAAGTGCACATATACCACAATTTATCTTTCTATCACTCTAGTTATGGAATCGGATTGTCTAAAGCTTCACCAATAACTCTGCAATGGATGTTCTCTTACAAGACCCCTTATGGAACCTGATGAGATTTTCCTTGAGATTTATAGGAAAGGAACTGCTGAGTCATAGGAGATGTGTGATTTGACTAAATCCTGATCCTCTCCAGAATGGTTGTGCTAACACCCCCTTCTACCAGAAGGTCCAAGGTTTCTTATAACCACAGCATCAAACACTGGGCATTATTCAGCATTTTAACATCTGCCATTCTAATAACCCTAAAGTGGCATCTCTTTGTTAGTTTCATTTGTACTGCTCTGATGGCTGCTTTAAGTCTGTTGGCCTTTTCTCTATACAACATTTAGCTGATTTTTTTTCTTCTGTGTATCCTCAACTGAAAATGTTTCCCAGGTCCTCTTTAGAGCTTCCAATAAGTGTCACTTAGTCTTCCTGCTTTACTTCTCGTCATCACTGATGACAACCAGATGTAATCAGAAGCAAACAAATTCTTTCATCTGGTCACTAGCTTACACAGCGAGTGGGGTCATGGACATGCCTGAATTTCAGGCTGAAGCACCATCAGCAAGAATTTTGCTATCCTAGTGATTGTTTTATTTTGAATTTTGTTTTAAATAAGTGATTAAATAGCAATTTTTTTTAATCACACCTTTGGGGCTCTGTATTCAAGAGGAGAAACCATTTCCTCTCTCAATGTGTTTGTTATTATTCTGTCTATGCTGGGGTAGGCAGGGGGGTGGGGGAGACAGATGCAGCTATGAGTCTCAGGCTACGTCTTGAATGTGTGCATAATTCTGCCATGATGGTCAGGCCAATGCAGTGGGAGAAGTTAGTTCAAAGGCAGACTTTTGAAATGGTATTCTCTTGAAATACACTCTCAGTAACAAGCCAAATAAAAAATGATATAAAGTTCCTCTAAGTACGTGAACCTTTCTAAACAACATTCTGGGTATCATACTAAATGCCAGCGTTGCACCTGTAAGGGCTGCCGGCACAGGGTTAGCAGGTCAGGACTGTGCTACCTAGGTCCTCCAGGGGTGGATTCTTCCAAGGTCAGATGTGTAGTCAAATTTTCCTTTGAAGGTCCCCGGGGCGTTCGTCCCAGAAACTGTTTTGTAAATGTATGTCATCAATTTGTCTTGTCATCTGTCAACTGCATTTCCAGTCTGGATTTTTTGTGTTCTACCTAAAGTTTCACAATGATATAGTCCCACCTGCATAGGTAGCCAGATTTTGTTATTAGATAAACTACATTTGGCAAGTGCAGTCTGATGCCTCCCTACACCTCACCCCCACTGAGGCACATCACCTCAGTTACGGGTATGTTCGAGAAGCATAGGGCTGGCATGGTTTTAGGAGAATGACTCGCTGGCCACAGCACCAGTAGCAGAAGGGAAGGTTATGCCCAGGGCAACAGTCTGCAATTGTGCAGTTTGTGCTTTGCACAAAAGGCCCAGTAGAGCTGGTGGATGGGACTGAAATCCAAGCTGTGTGTCTGATTAGGAGATGGGTCTTCACAGAAGGGACAGCACAAAGTGCCCTGTGAGCTGCCAGAGACCCCTCCAGGTCAGTGTTGGATCCACAAAGGTCCAACCCAGGACTAAGGGAAGCCTGAGAGAACACTGGTGTTCAATCCTGAACCCAGATGCTGTATTTCTCTTGTGTCCCATAGAAATTGTGTACTGGGAAGTCTGCCTGAGAAATTGCAGATAAGGCTTCAGATCCTGGGCGAATAGGGCTGTATTAGCGGTTATCAATGCAAGAAAGGGTGGGGGCGGGGGGGTTGCCCCCAAGGGATATCTTGCAATGTTTAGATGATCACAACTGGGGGCTGCTATGGTGGTTAGAGGCCAGAGATGGTGCTAAACATCCTACAATATACGGAACATCCCACAATATAATCATAACATCCAAGGGGCCACTGCTGAGAAACTCTGGGTCCATAAGGTAAGAGGAGTGAGTTTCTTCCATTGGTGGATGTGCAGGTAATAATGTGATTGTTTAATATTTAAAAGAAAACAGCTGAGGTTTTCCCTTGCAATAGTCTTCCTCTACCCCAATCCTATTCCATTCCACTCACATTTCCTTCCCACCTGTCCAATTGCACGGGAAGACAAGATTCTCAGGAGAACTTTTACATATACTGTGTGAGTGTCTATCTGAATGTGCCTGCATGTGTGTGTGGGAGAGAAACAGAGACAGGCTGAAAAACAGAAAAAGACAGAGACAGAAAGAGACAACCTCTCTTTCCAGATCTTGTTTTCTACTCAGGAAATGAAGTGGAAAAAATTGATGAGGAATGTCCAATTGTTCCATGTATAAAGGCACCAGTGAAATCCTGTAGCTTTTTGTGACTTTGGCAGATCTATAGGTGATTTCCTAAGAAATAAAGTGAAGGAAGAAAGCATTCCTTTTATTTTTTTTTTATTGTAACCCTTCCTAAGACTCTAGGCAAAGGCTTTTGACAACAAAGGATTTTTAAAAATACTTCATGCAATAAACATTGAGTTTCAAATTCAACCTCCTGAGCTCCTGGTATAGTGCCAGGTGAATCCAGTCTTAGCCTCTGAGTCCAAGGTGGAAGTCGGGTCCCAGGTGCTCCTAGTAATGGTGGTGAGAATCCAGGCTGTCATCCGTCGGGACAGTGAGAAGGCCATCATGGGGCAGACTCTACTCTGATGTTTAGCATGTTTTCACTTGGTAATGCCTTACAGGAGGAAAGGTTGTGACATATTTCCCAGCTGAGAGATCTAGAATGGGCAACATTGGGTTAAACCTTTACCTGTGCATACATTTCTCCCCCATGTGTTTGAATTTTTGTGCTTTCTTTTGCTCACCATGACAATAATTTGCTGTATGTCAGCTAAAGGCCATTAGTAGCCAAGATGAGTGAGTTGTGACAAGGTTACGATGGAGGCCGTCACATTTATGACTTTGCTAATCAGTGCCTGACTGTGAGATTGAGGAACACCAGTGCTTTTACAGTTGACTTTGTATGGTTCCATATTTGTAAAAACCGTTAACAGAAATCTGTGAGATATTTGGTGCTTAGTCTCCTGTGGGTATATGAACCACAGAAACTCTGGATATTCTGACCCATGAAGAGAAAATCAGATTCCAGGACGAGGTACTAACTTTCAAATAGAAATTTTAGCCTAGATTCCTCTTTCTGTGTTTTCTTTATAACCTGTAAATGTGCCAGCTCTTAGCTAAAGGTGTTTAAAGCAAGCCTAGAAAAGCTGAAGAATAATACTGGGCTCTTACTTATTGAAATTGCCCTTCAAGCAAAATGGTAAGGATAATGTGGAATTTCCAAAACACAGTGTTTGTCCTTGTCATGAAAGCAAAACTTCTACTTGAGAAGAAAGACTTCAATCTGTTCCTCATGTTGGTGTCTGCTAGCTTTTGTTTGGAGTTCTTTCTGTAATCTGTAGCATTACAATCATGAGGGGGCACAGTTCTTTTGGATCCAAAGGATCCTAACCAGACTTGGAACCATTTTGACAATATTTGAAGAAGACCCCCTAGTTCCCTGATGGGGATTCTGTGTCCCAAGTCCACACTCGGGCCCCAACCTTTTTAAGCTGACTTTGCACAGGTGGAAAGTATTGTGTAAAAGCATCCGTGAGCAATGATGCTCCTACTGTGATCACTTTGCTTGGCACTGTGAGGGGACACAAAGTCATGGCCCGTGCACTCTGGTGACAGATGGGAATTATTCCAGGGTAACCAGGAAACTGACTAACTGGGGAGCAGTTCCAACTCAGCTAACACCTGGTGTTGATAGCCAGGCGGAGTGAATTTATTGTAGACCCCTCACACTGTCAGAGAAATACAAAGCCATCACCTCTCCGCATTTCCCCAGAATGTGCTGGTCTAGCAGGTTTTCTATGTAGGAAAAAGAGTGTGCACACACACCCAGTTGTTTGTCCCAAGGATGTCCTCCCTCTTCACTTGGGGTCCACCCTCCATCTCATTCCTATCTCAATGGAGAGATTCTTTTTTTTTTTAATATTTATTTTTATTGTTATTTATATCTTTTACATTTTGTATTTCCCTTGGGTAACCCACCACCAATTCACCCGTGATCCTTTGTGTCCTTTTCTACTCCATTTTGTGCCCTTATCCTCCCCTTCTCCCCACCCCCCCAAGTGTCAATGGAGAGATTCTTGATGGTACAGTCTGGGCTCACTCTAAAAAGAGCATTTTTTTTTTCAAATTTTTTATTTATTTATTTTTTATTTGTGTCTTTTACATTACTGTATATTCCCCGTAGATTTCCCACCACCAATTCACCCGTGTACTGTCACCATAGTCCTTTGTGCTCCCCTTTCCCCCATTCTGAGCCCCAATCCTCCCCCCTCTCTCGCTGATTGTCACTCTTGTATTTGGTCCCCCTATATTCCTGTTAAAAGTGAGACCATTCAATATTTTTCTTTTTCCTTTTGGCTTATTTCGCTGAGCATGATCCCTTCTAGCTCCATCCATGTTGCTGCGAATTGCATGTGTTTATCTTTTTTGAATGCTGAATAGTATTCCATTGTGTATATGTACCACATCTTCTTTATCCAGTCATCTATTTTGGGCATCTGGGTTGTTTCCATACCTTTGCTGTTGTAAATATTGCTGCAATAAACATACGGGTGCATGTGTCCATTTGAATTAGTGTTTTTGTGTCCTTTGGGTAGATTCCCAACAGTGGTTTTTCTGGGTCGTATGGTAGCTCCACGTTTATTAATGGGCAGAAGAGCTAAAAAGACACTTCTTCAAAAAAGAAAAGTAATGGGCCTCCCCGGTGGCGCAGCGGTTGGGCGCTGCGCTGTGGAGCTGTCGGCAGCGGCGACGTGAGTTCGACCCCCGGCCGGGGAGAATCCCACATGGTGGGGCAGACCTCTCCTGCCTCACCC
>PVIJ01004314.1:0-119860 GCA_004024925.1 Scalopus aquaticus
TCCATTTCATTTAGTTCTGCTTTGATTTTTATTATTTCCTTTCTTAAACTGTCTTTTGGGGTTTTTTGTTGTTCATTTTCTAGTTCTTTGAGATGTGAGATTAAATTGTTTCTTTGGGTTGTTTCTTGTTTCTTGATGTGAGCTTGTAATGCTATATATTTTCCTCTTATTACTGCTTTTGCTGTGTCCCAGACGTTCTAGAAAGTTGTGTCCTCATTGTCATTCAGTTCTAGATATTTTTTAATTTCTTCTTTGATCTCTTCGTTGATCCATTGGTTTTCCAGTAATGTGGATTTCAGCCTCCATGAGGTACGGAGGTTCCATTTTTCCTTTTTATGTTTTATTTCCAATTTGACTCCTTTATGATCAGAGAAGAAGGCTGGTATGATTTTTATCTTAGTGTATCTGCTGAGGTTTGTTTTGTGGCCTAATATGTGATCGATCCTGGAGTATGTTCCGTGCGCACTTGAGAAAAATGTGTATTCATGTCTTTTTCTTATCTTCTCTTTGTTTTGTCTTGATGCAGCGGATGACAGAACCTATTTAGAGCAGGCAGGTTTGGGGGTTCCTGGGGTACTCATCACCCAGCCTGGTAACAATCCCTGATCAAACTCCAAAAATTACACATCCTCTTGTGGGCAATACTACACTGAGACACTCCTCCCCCTTGTGGATAGCATTCTCCACCAGTCTTAGGGAATTAGGCTCTTTATTTGTGGCTATCAAAGCCTGAGTAGGCTTTGTTATTCACAAAAGTATATAGAATGATCCTCTGAAGTTCTTTTTATGAGTTATGTTTAAGCCCAGGTTTGTCCCATGTAGAAAGCATGATAGAAGTTATTAGAATGAATAATTTGCTCTCAGAAAGATCTTAGTATCTGTTTTTCTAAATTAGAATAATTGGTACATAATTTCCTCCAAGAAGTAAAAATATTTCTTTAGCTACTCACTCAGGATCTTATTTATGAGTAAATATAACCTTGTCAAAGACAATATTCCAAATGAAAAGAATTAAGAGTTTTTCTTCAGTAAACATCTTTTTTTTTTTTTTTGGCTTAGCAGATTTTATTAAAATTTTAGTAGATACCTTTTAAAAAATTTAAATTAGATCTGTTCTCTAAATTCTTCAGCAGCACCTCCCTGGTGGTGCAGGGGTTAAAGATACAGCACTATCAAGCATTCTCCGGCCACTGCAACTTGAGTTTGATCCCTGGCCATATCTCCATAGTGCAGCAGACCTCTTCTGTCTTGCCCGCTGCTCCCCTCAGCAGTGTATTTCAGTATATCTGCCTGTTCTGTTCCTCACTCTGTCTCTGGTGAATCCTCTCACCCCCTCTACCTCTGGCCTACACCACAGTTCTTGTGTGCATAAATAAACCTTTAAAAATAATTTAAAAAATAATAAATTCTTCAGCAACCTGATTTTATGAAGCACCTATTTATATTTTAGACTAGAGGTTAGTAAACTGTAGTTTATTAGCCAAATTTAATCTACAACCAAATTTTTTTTATTAATTAATTTTTTTTTCTTACATCATTGTAGTTTCCATGGTTCTCCTGCCACTGGATCACTCGTGAACCATCCCATATTCTCTTGTGTTCTTGTTCCCTCTCTGCCCCCTCCTTTACTGTATGCCTCAGTTCTGTGGTCAGCTACAACGAATTTTATGAAATAAAAATGTTTTTTACAGTTTTAAAAGGTGGTTTGAAGTAGGTACTGCAAGATTGTGGTCTGTAAAGCATAAAATAATTATCATATGTCATTTTGCAGAGCAAATGTGTCTTATACTATAGAATATAATGTATGTGAAGCATTTTATATGAAGCATTTTAAACATTTTACATCTCATCTAAATTGGCATCACATTCAGTTAGAAAAACGTTTTGCTTTAATTTATAATTTCTTTTTTTAAAAGATTTATTTATGCATGTAAGAGCTGGGGTGTAGGACAGAGGTGTGGGGGAGACAGTGAGGAACAGAACAGGTAGATCAACTGAAGTACACTGCTGAGGGGAGCAGCGGGCAAGGCAGGAGAGGTCTGCTGCGCCATGTGGGACGCTCCCTGGCCAGGAATCCACTCATGCTGCAGTGGCTCTGTATAGCTTCATAGTGCTATGACTTAACCCATTGCACCACAAGGGAGGCCCCAATTTCTAATTTCTTTACCTGTCCTAACTTGACACTGAATTGTCAGTCTTTGTAGTTTGTATGGACTTTATTAAGCAGGACCCAGTGTGTATGCATGACACTATAGATTTTAATTAAACTGTAATAGTTTGGTTTGGGGGGGAGAGAGAGAGCACACGAGAGCAAGCGCTCACTTGAAAGTGTGTCTGTGAGTATACCTGTTGTTGTTTTCTCCAGAGTCAACATTTTCTCATTGCTACCTTTGCCTACTGCACACAGAGAGGGTTATTTCTTTGAGTTTGTATCTTGATGTTAAGTTGTATTGTACTTTTGGCTTAGTGGAGAGTTTTTTTAATTGGTAGAGCACTGCTGACAAAAGTTCCTTGCTTGCCTTGTTATAATGGTTTGTCATTTGTATTTACTGATTCAAAAACATACTTTTTATTTTTTCACCTTAATATCTTTGAAATCAAGATGCTTCTTAAATTTAAGCATTTGTAATTGGTAGAGTTTTTCCCCTAGTGGTACATAAAATAATGGTACGTCTTTAAATCAATAAGGCATGGTTTTATATAGTCTACTAACTTATGTAACCTGTTAGGGACATCTTTTTATTTTTTTATATTTATTCCTCCCCTTCTTTTTTGTTTTTTGAAGATTTATTTATGCATGCAAGAGCTGGGGTGTAGGCCAGAGGTGTGGGGTGGGGTAGGAAGGCGTGAGAGGATTCACCAGAGGCAGAGTGGGGAGCAGATCAGGCAGATTGACTGAAATACACTGCTGAGGGGAGCAGCGGGCAAGGCAGGAGACATCTGCTGTGCCATGTGGGAAGCTCCCTGGCCTGGCATTGAACTCGTTCATCAGCGGATTGCTTCATAGTGCTGAGGCATAACCCCTTTGCACTACCAGGGAGGCCCCTATTTCTCCCGGTCTTATTTTGATTTTGCAGCCAGGAACCATTATTCTAGAAATCTTTTATTCAAAATTGTTCGCTTTGAGTGTTATTTTATTTCTGGAATTTGTGTATTGAGTTGGGTCATAAGCATTATCATTCATATCTAGTCAACAGAGCAATTTAGGAAAATGAACAGTTAATGTAGAATGTTTTGAGCAGCACAGTATCCTGATCTGTTCCTCTTAGTTAAAAGATGGCTGCAGCCTGGCCTTCTGCATTAGTTACTACTTTGCTGAATATACTGTAGAAGAACAGAAATGGGATATACTGTAGAAGAACAGAAATGTTTAACTTTAGCCTTAGCTGATATTTTCTTGGATGCTTGCACCTGGGAACACTCTGAATTTATAATTATACCCTGTTGATGGGAAATAGTTAGAAATTACATAGCAATTTTTTAAAGACCTTTAATTAATCTCCCATGCTGAGCCACTTTGTATTGTACAGACAAAATTTTTAAAATTATTTATTTTTTTAAAGATTCACCAAAATTTTTTTAAAGATTTTTTATTTATGTAAATATTTTATTTATTTATTTATTTATTTATTTTTTTTGCCATTTGTCGATTCTCATTCATGGTGTCTTGTTACAGAGTATTTTGGGTTAATTTTACTGTGATGCTCATTGTCTTTTGAGAAATTATTTGTAAGAATAATTTGTAGCCCACAATGAATGTGCTGTTTTTTATTCAGGATCCCACGTCCATTTTGTTTGCTTTACTCAATATTAATAGGCACTAATAATTTCAATCTTTTTTTTAATCAAATGTTTGATCCCCTTGTAAAACTTTCAGTCTTCGAGCTTGAACTTCATCAGTAACATGATTTTCTTGTTGTAGAGCATTCTGAAGTTCTCCTGAAGAAAACTGAATCCAGCTCTTAACTCTCTGAAAGCCTTTCTCTTTGTCAGAAGCTGGAGTGCACTTTCGTATGTGGCCAAACTATTGCGCAAAGTGTTCTCTCAGCTCATTCAAGACTGCCTTCCAAGGGAATTTTTCTGCCAGAGGTAGTATGCTGCCCCAGACTCTTCCATAGTGCCATGGCACCCCTAATAGTCATTATTGAGGGGCCTTTTACAAAAGATCTTTATTTGCTTCTGCCAGGCAGTTCAGATCTCTACCAATCAGCACCACCTTAATCAATTTCACAGTCTTAAAGCTTTCTGAAAGGCCCAGGTTGTGCAAATCTTTGAAAGGGCTGGTTTACTGATAGTCTGCCCTTGATTTAATGGTGTAGTCTTTACATATAGGAGCATCTCTTTTTAGATTTTCTACCTCAGGCAGGTCTTGGGCTTGAAGTCTGCCCACGTGGCCCTTTACAAAGGAGGAGCTATTTTCATAGGTGCCTTCAAGAAAAACTGAGCTTTGGGCCTCCCTGGTGTGGCAACTGGTTAAGCGCAGAATTATGAAGCTGCCCAGAGCCACTGTGGCACGAGTTTGATACCCGGCCAGGGAGCTTCCCACGTGGTGCAGCAGACCTCTCCTGCCTCACCTGCTGCTCCCCCTCAGCAGTGTACTTCAGTCGATCTGCCTGTTCTGCTCCCCACTCTGTCTCTGGTGAATCCTCTCACCACCCTACACTTCTGGCCTGCACCCCAGCTCTTGTTTGCATAGATAAATAAATCTTAAAAAGAAAAAGAAAAAACTGAGCTGTTGAGCTGCCCTGTGCTTCTGAAGTACTCCCTTTTCCTACAGGCCTGGCTTCATAATATCTATAGCGTTGTTAGTGCCTTTATGCTTTTAAGATTCTTAACCTCCCAGCATTTTTAGTTATTAATAGTTTGAGGGTAATTCTAAATAATCTAACCTGCCATTACTAGAAATGGATTATCATCTTTTTTTTTCCCTAAAGATTCCTGTACTTTAAGGATTCGATTGATTAGGCAATTTGCAAATTGAAGATATATATAGGAATTTAAAAATTAAGTAGGTGGGGCATTACATTTTTATGGGGGAGAAACTGGGAGTTATTTAAATCAATGGGGAATGTCCATTTTAGTTTAAATACACAACCAGGCAAAAACTGGCTTTTCTCCAGTTAATAAAAAGTTGAAACTCTCTTACTTTACTTGGAACTGTATAGAGTTGATCAGATGTGTTTGTGTCAGTAGGAAGTTTAGTGCTTGCCAATATGGAAAAAGTATGGACAAAGTGATTGTTACCTTGTTGCTTAACTGATGAGTGCTGTGGTGTTTGGATGACAGGACACCCTCCCCATACTTAGGAACTGTGACATGCCTGCTAGAAATGTACACTTAAAACTCTTTATTTTGCAGGTATCTTTTCCTGGAAAATATATTTATTTTTGGGCTCAGTTTTTTTAAAGTTTGCCATTTTTTAAAACTACCCTGTATATGTGTGGCAAAACAATTTTAATTTGTAATTATAATTTAACATTTTTTGATCTGTATGTGAAGTGTAAAACAATTTCATCTAGTTAGTTTATTTCCTAAATATTTTTTCTTACACTGAAACCAGATTTTTTTTTTAAAGATTTATTTATTTATGCATACAAGCTGGGGTGCAGGCCAGAGGTGTGGGGCAGTGAGAAGGTTCACCAGAGACAGAGTGGGGAGCAGAACAGGCAGATGGTACGAAATACACTGATGAGGGGAGCAGCGGGGGAGGCAGGAGAGGTCTGCTGCGCCATGTGGGACTCTCCCTGGCTGGGCATCGAACTCTCGCTGCACCTGCCGACAACTCCACAGTGCTGCATTTAACCCCGTTGCGCCACCAGGGAGGCCCTAAAAACAGGTATTTATTCTGTTACATTTACACATTACTGTAGGTAGGGAACTGACAATTTTTTCTTCCAAGTTGCTTTGCTTTACCCATCTCTTTAAGAATGTGATTTATTGTGTTGCTCTAGACCATGCAAGGTAGGAACTAAGGTGTTTTAAGTCTTACAGGAAAATCACATATTTTGGTAATTTACAGTAGGCTGTTGCTCTGATTCTTGGGTCATGAGGTTAGCTGTCTCAAATTAGATGTCTTTTCTTGAAGAGCAAAACAAATATTTTAGAGTAGTGTGACAGAGAGCCAAAGCAGAAGGTGAATCAGATTGGTGTGATGGTGAATGAATGCCTAACAGCTGTTACTTTGATCCCCACTCATTGAGTCTCGTAATTGACAAAGGCAAAATTTTGCCTTTTAAGTGATTTGACAACTGTATGTGTCTTATGCATTCTCAGACTTAGTATGTTGGCTTATTATGCATTAAAATCAACACAGATGTTTCTATTTTGCACAGTGAATTATGTCTAGGATTACTGTCAACTGAGATAGTCACTATAAAGTCAAACTGGAGTTATTCTAAGCATTAAATAATTCAGGAAGCTTTGAATTGCAGAATTTGAGTGTGTTAACATTTGCCGAACTCTAAACATTTACTGCATTTTTTGGTCAACATGTAGCCCCATTGTTATGAAAGCATAAGAAGTTCTCTTCCTACCCTTGTCTTTTTGTTTTGTTTTCTTTCAATGACAGCCTTCTAGTAATTGAGAGCAACAACCACTGCAAACCAGTAGCCACAAAACTCTTATTATTTTGGTCAGTTTGTTTTACAAACCTGTCTGTGAGAAAACAAACATGAAGACATTTTTCTAGGACTGCTTGCATGTGTGTCATCAGCTTCTGGGCCTTACAGAGAGGCAGGCATTATATATTTAATAGTTTCATGGAAATTACTATTTGATCTGCTGTAAGACCCTCAGTGAAATCTCCTTCAGGATTTCAATATATTACAGCTGCAACCAGAGTTAAAAACGTAAGTAGTGCCATCTGCCCATTAAAAAAACACATGAGACTGCAAATAAGCAGGTGAAAATTTAGTAATTCTTCTAGGCCTAGAGAAAGTGTGATTTAGAAGACTGACAGATCCCACTGAGATCAGATAGATTTTAGGACATGAACATGTGCATGTTACTTTTGGGAATTACTAGGCAGATGTTGATGATAACGTACCTTGCAACTAAACAGTCCCATTTTCCAAGTATAGAATAATTAGCTTTACTATCTTAAGTAAATACCTTGTACCTTTCCCCCATATTCTTTTAAAATTGACTGGCTGATTTAATTACATTTAGTGTATAATATATATAATACCATTGGATTTCTTCCTCCCTCTCTCCCTTCCTCCCTGTCTCCTTCTTTCTTTCAAGACTTATTTTATTTATTTATGCATACAGGAGCTGGGGTGTAGGCCAGAGGTGCTAGGGAGGGTGAGAGGATTTACCAGAGACAGTGGGGAGCAGAACAGGCAGACCTATCAAGATATACTACTGAGGGGAGCAGTGGGCGAGACAGGAGAGGTCTGCTGTGCCTTGTGGGTCAGCTCCCTGGCTGGGATGGAACTCATGCTGCAGTGGCTGCGGATAGCTTCAGAGTGCAGAGACTTAACCTCTTGTGCCACCAGGGAGGACCACCATTGGATTTCTTTAAAAGAAAAATAGACCTTGACTGTGTTGTCATTATAACTTAGATAAATACAAGCTAAATTAAAGAGTAGAAAATTATTCTAGTTTTTTTACAACTTTGTCTTATCAGAGCAATATTTAAGTTTAAAAATAAATGTTTCTCTCTCAGTTAGGAGTTAGGATTCTTTCGTAGTAGCAAGGAGTCCTATCCAAACTAGTATACAGGTGCAGGGGAAAAATCCCATACCGCTCTATATTTTTCTTGGACTGGATGAGTAATCAAAATAACCTTAGACTGGTTAGCAAAGGAAAGGAAAAATCAATTTAATGACATATGTATGGGGCATTTACATGGTTGTAAATTTCTAAGCAAATGGGGCAGCCAAGGGATTATATGTATGTATACCCTGTGTTTAAGGACCTAGGGCGTCAAGGAGAGAGGAGAGATGTCACATGCTAGACAAGGGGGGTGATGTCATTTTTTACTCTGAGAATAAAAAGGTAAGCTTCTCAGATAGGAAGGACATCTTCCCGATAAACATAGATCTGAATGATACCCCCCAAACTACACTTTTCTAAATCATGAAAAATGTGCAGTTCATTTCTTGTTAGGGGAGGTCAAATTTACTGAGAAAAGGACAAAACTTCTTTCAGCCTCTAGAAACTTCACTGCCCTTAACTTATAATCTTCCTTCTTTAATTAGTGGTAACAGACTTTCTGAGCCTCACAAGATCTCTCTTGACCTTTGATTCCCCATACCTAGGTGATGCTAACTGGAAGAGGACTACTCCAGTTGTATTGAGAAAAGTCTATCTCACCCTTTTGGAAAGATCCGGTCCCATACTACCTCAAGCTAAAAAGTTAATTTGCTTCATATAACTATAAAGATAAGGTACAACACTGGCTTCAGGCTTAGTTAGATATCAGGGCTTACCCCTCCTAAACTCAACTGATTTCTCTCTTTCCTGTCTTGCTTCTGGGCAGTCTTGCTTTACTGTCTCCATATGGTAGCAAGATGGCCAAAGTAGCCAGATTCCTGTCTGTGCCAGCTTTGTTTGTTTGTCTTATTGTTTGTGATTGTCTGACTCCTGAACCACTTAGGAGTATTGTAAGTATAGTCTTAGATATTGGAGTCCTTTGCTTTACCTTGTCTCAAAAAATGAGGTCGTAACTGAAGTATTTGTTTTTTTTTTTTAACATTAAGATATCTATTGTTTTACAATTACTGTTGTTTTTTTTTTTAAGATTTATTTATTTATGCATATAAGCTGGGATATAGGCTGGTGAGAGGATTCACCAGAGACAGTGGAGAACAGAGCAGTCAGATCGAATGAAGTATACTGCTGAGGGGAGCAGTGGGTGAGACAGGAGAGGTCTGCTGTGCCATGTGGGAAGCTCTCTGCCCGGGGATCAAATTCATTCTGCACTGGCTGCTAATAGCTTGATAGTCCTGTGACTTAACCCCGGCTCCACGAGGCAGTCCTCAAAGGGATATTTTTAAAAAGTTGTTCTACATTTTGCGGAAAAAAAAATATAAAATACCTATTGTATTAGTTGGAATTATCCAGAGAAACAGTAGGGTGGGACATGTGTGCGCTCATGTGCACAGAAGGATTGTTTGATAATATGATACAGGTTTACTTGATTTATGGAGGCTAGTGAGCCCTCAGATCCTCAGAGCAAGTGGGAGACCCTGGAAAAACAGTTGCTCATATTCAAGTGTGAAGACAGGCAGCAGCCAGTGTCCTCATAAGAGGCGGTCAGGCAGAGGGATGTGCCCGCCTTTTTGTCTTGTTGGGACTTCGGTTGCCTCAGATGGCTGGGTCTCACCCATCTGAGGGAGGGCCATCTTCTGTACTCAGAGTAACATGTTAATTTCATCCAAAACACCCTCATTTACACTCACAGAATAATGTCTGACCAAATATCTGGACATTCCTTGGCCCAGTGAAATTGATTCATAAAATTAAGTCAGTGTAATGTCCATTATTCGTTCTTATTTTGTGGCAAATTACATTACATAGTCTTGTAAGATGTTAACAATACACCCAGAAAGGTATACAGGAATACAAATGCTAACTTTGTGACTTTTCTGTAATATTGCAATAGAAGTTTTATTTTTAAAAATATAAATTCAGAATGAAAAAGTGAATTCTACGTTAGGCACTTTACAATTTAGATGATGTAGACATTCAAGGCGAATACAGGTTCAAGTCTAAAGATAAAAAATGAGGTAATTCTAGTAGTGATACTGCTGTCTGTGAGAAGATATGGTGATCTCTTTGTGAGAATGAGGAATGAAGAAAGAAGGTAGAGAATTAAAGTTTAAGGGTATCTAAAACTAGAAGGGAAGAGGAGATACTGACAGGATTTGTCTTCATAGTTCACTATCAAAATGAGATTGTTGAAGAGAATAAAGTATTAAGGAAAACAGAGATGTTTTTTAAACACCCAAAACAGCAGAAAGCCTAAAGAATGAGATTAAGGGGTTACTTTTAATGGTAAAAGTAACATGAAGCAGGAAATAAAAAATGTAATCTGATTCCGCTTTTAAAAAGTGAAAGGAAGAGGCACAATTAGTGACAGAATGGGTACTAGAATCAAGTCAAAATTTCATGTTATTTTAAGATCAGATTAAATGTTAGAAGATGGAATTAAACATCAATTATATGCTCCTCTCTCAAGACATGTCTTCTAGAAAACAAGTTACCAGAAAGGGAAAGGGAAAAAAAGGCAGCTTCTTCACAGTCTTTAAAAAAATGTCTTTTGATTTTCAAGTACTCAAATTTATGGATGTGTATCCAGGGAAACATGGATGAAAGCAGTATAGGTTAAAGTTAAACTTAGATGTTACATGAAACAGGTGCTCAGTGAGTTAGCAAATATTATAAAATCCCAAATTAACACTTAACCTTTTAGGCCTAGTCTTCAATAATAAAATTCAAACATTTTACACATGCTTTCATTTTATCATCCAACCTACATAATTGACTGGCTTAGGACCAGAAAGTAGTCAATTAAATTTGAGATGCTTCTTTTTGCTAATATTAGCACTTGCATTTTTTACCACACCCTTAAGCCCAATGAAATATTCTAATAATTTTACAGAGATACATCTTAAGTGTTGCTACTGCCAAAAGTGAAGTGTTAGTGGGCAAACAGTGGCTCAAAAGTTTGTCATCTGGTAAACACAAAATGTAAAATCAGCATTTAATAGTCTTGTAGGTATATAAGTATGTAATGTATGAAAATCATACTGTGAAAGTTGAACACCTATAAATAATTTAACTACCCACAGTTTCATTGTTATGTGCTTTCTTTAGATCAGTTATGTTTGACATTTAGAAATTTCTCCTTTGTTTAGTATGTCTCCCAAATAAGAACTCATTTCATTTCCCATCTAGTATATAGGGAATTGTATAAAGACCTGGGGTTTTCAAGACAGAACAGTGTTTATAAGGAACTAGGTTGGCGGCTGGATAGCTGCCCTAGACTTCCCTCACTTGCTTCCTGGATAAGGTCTTCTGACCAGAATCTTCAGCTTTCTTTGCTTCCTATTAACTGCTCAGTCTCAAAATTCCTCACCTGAGCATTTGGTTTGTTTTCCTACAGTCTCTACTCCTACTCAGTATTTTGTCTTACCAGTATCTGCAAATTATAATCACCTCTGGTCACATCCTCTTTGATCAGCCTATACTCTGGTCACTTTTGAGACCTAAACAGAGGTTTCCGCCTATTTTACACTATGATTAAATTTTTCTTTAATTGGGAATTTCTTATTGTTTTACGTCAGTTCACTTACTGTATAGTAAGATGAATAACTCTACAGTAAATAAAGATCCATTAAAAAAATACGTAACAGGGCCTCCCTGGTGGCACAGAGGCTAGGTGTCAGCACTATGAAGCTATCAGCAGCCACTGCAGCACGAGTTCGTCCCCTGCCAGGGAGCTTCCCACATGGCGCAGCCGACCTCTGCTATGCTCCCCTCAGCAGTGTATTTCAGTAGATCTGCCTGTTCTGCTCCCCACTCTGTCTCTGGTAAATCCTCTCAACCACCACACCTCTGGCCTACACCCAGCTCTTGTATGCATAAATCTTTTTAAAAAATACATAACATAAATAATATATAGTTATGGAAAAGTTTGTAATATTTGACATAAGGATTTACAAAGCTGTTTTACCCAAGGCCAGGACTCCTTCCCTATCTCTGCACCAGTTTGTGGTAATAATTTAATTGGAAAAAGATTTACCCTACTATTAAAGTGTGGTGAGGTAAATCTTCCTCCTACCAAACTAATAATGTATTTTACTCACCCTGAATGGTGAAAATCTGAATACATTTTCTTTATGAGGATGCATCTAAGTTAAATAAACCCATATATTTAGAGTTGTTCTTACCTGCCCGCATAATAGAAATAGCCTCTGCTATGTTTACTCCTTGACTAGAGACTTTGGGTTATTTTGTCTATATAATTTGCATGCTAAAATACTCCATACGAAAGTTGGTTAAATAAAAGTGCTTGAGGGCCTCCCTGGTGGTGCAGTGGGTAAGCCCTGTGCTGTGGAGCTGACAGCAGCGGTGAGTTCGACGCCCGGCGGGGGAGATACCAACATGGCGTGGCAGACCTCTCCTGCCTTGCCTGCTGCTCCCCTCAGCAGTGTATTTCCATTGATCTGCCTGTTTTGCTCCCCACTCTGTCTCTGCTTAACCCTCTCGCCGCCCCATGCCTGTGGCCTGTACCCCAGCTTGTATGCATAAATAAATCAATAAATCTTTAAAAAAAATAATAAAAGTGCTTGGTAGCCTTAAACAAAAGCAAATTTTGTGGTAAGAAGTACTTTTTTTCTAGTAAAAATCCTTCAACTTTCTTGTAAAATAACTTCTAGTAAAGTCAAATTTTATAAAATGATGACATAATCAATAGACTTCTATTGTCACTTATTCTTCACATCCTGCTTTTTTCCTATAGAACTGTTTTGGTTTTTTAATGGTAAAGAATTCCTTGGAAAAGGGAATTTTTGGCGTGTTAAGAATTTGGAATTAACTTTTACTGGAATATAAAATAGATAAATTATCACCAATTTATGATTGTCCTGGTATGAAATAGTGACTTCTTTTTTTCCACAGAAATTATTTAAATCCTGGACAAATTATTTCTGAACCATTGGTTGGGAGTGGCACCATATTTTAATCATTAACTCAGGGAAATGCTGAATGAAACCATATTATGTTCCAAAGCAAAATACAAACAAAGGTTTATATATTCCAAAACAGTTCCTTAGTATAAGTAAGTGAGTGATAGCCCAGGAATGATCCTAACTCTTGTCATGGAAGAAGGATCTAGCAAGAGGACTTTTTTAACATATAATTTTATTTATTTGTATATATATATTACATCATTGTTCATTTTTATACAATATTTGCTTTCTCCTCTCAGGTGTAGTCCCTATAAAATCCCGCCACCAACTCACCCGTTTACCATCACCATAGTCATTTGTGCTCTTCCCTCCCGTTTTTTTTTTTTTTAAAGATTTATTTTTTATTTATATATACAAGCTCGGGTACAGGCCAGAGGCGTGGGGCAGTGAGAGGGTTCACCAGAGACGGAGCGCGCAGCAGAACAGGCAGATCAGAAATACACTGCTGAGGGGAGCAGCAGGCAAGGCAGGAGAGGTCTGCCGAGCCATGTGGGATTCTCCCCGGCTGGGCGTCAAACTCGCATCGCGACTGCCGACAGCTCCACAGCGCAGCACTTAACCTCTGCGCCACCGGGGAGGCCCTCCCTCCCGTTTTGATACCTTTCCCTCCCTCTCCGCTGCAGAATGTCTCTGATTTATAGTTGCCTGTTAATTTTTAAAAATGTATTGTTATTTTTTTCCTGATCCCTTATTTGGTACCCCTGTATTCCTCCTATAAGTGAAACCATCCAATAGTTTTCTTTTTCCTTCTGACTTATTTCATGGAGCACAGTCCCTTCCATCTCTACCCAAGTTGCTGCAAATAACATGAGTTTATCTTTTTGAATTGCTGAATAGTATTCCATTGTGTATATATACCACATTTCTTGATCCAGTCATCTATTTTTGGGCATTTGGGTTGTTCCTGTATCTTACCTACTGTAAATAGTGCTGCAGTAAACATAGGGTGCAGGTATCCATATAAGAGCTGGGGTGTAGGCCAGAGGTGGGGAGCGGTGAGAGGATTCACCAGAGACCGAGTAGGGAGCAGAACAGGTGGATTTACTGAAAAACACTGCTAAGGGGAACAGTGGGTGAAACAGTAGAAGTCTGCTGTGTCATGTGGGTCAGCTCCCTTGCTGGGTATCAAACTAGTGCTGCAGTGGCTGGCCATAGCTTCATAGTGCTGAGACTTAACCCCTTGTGCCTCCAGGAAGGCCCTGTAGGTATCCTTTTGAATTAATGTTTTTGTAACCCTTGGGTAGAATCCTAGGGGTGGAATTGCTGGGTCATATGGTAGCTCCATTTTTAGTAGCTTGAGGAACCTCTCCACTGCTTTCCATAGTGGTTGGACCAGTTAGCAAGAGAACTTATTGTCATCCTCTGAGGAATGTGAAGTTTTTGCTACTATGGCACTGCATTATAGAAACTAACACACATTAATAATTATCTTGATGTGATGGGTAGTTATTTTACAGAGAAGCATAAAAATAGTTGCAAATCATTCTTTGGAAAATGGGATCAAATTTATTTGTGCTGATTTAGTTGTAGATTTAAAGGAAACTTGTGCTAAGTTTTTTTGTTTATCTATATAGGGGATCCTTTCACAACATGAATATTTGACCTATTTTGTATTTTATCAGTCTGGACAAAGCCACTAGACAAAGACAACATTATGACTTGATGAATTTGGTGACTTGATCCAGTTTTTATTTTATTTATCTTTTTTTTTTTTTTTTTTAAAGATTTATTTATTTATGCATACAAGCTGGGGTACAGTCCAGAGGCGTGGGGCGGCGAGACGGTTCACCAGAGACAGAGTGGGGAGCAGAACAGGCAGATCAGAAGTACACTGCTGAGGGGAACAGCGGGCAAGGCAGGAGAGGTCTGCCGTGCCATGTGGGAATTTCCCCGGCCGGGCGTCGAACCCGCATCACCGCTGCCGACAGCTCCACAGCGCAGCGCCCAACCGCTGCACCACCGGGGAGGCCCTATTTTATTTATCTTTTAAAAGATTTATTTATTTATGCATTTAAGAACTGGGGTGTAGGCCAGAGGTGTGGGGTGGTGTGTGAGAGGATTCACCAGAGACAGAGTGGGGAGCAGAACAGGCCGCTACTGGCAAGGCAGGAGAGGTCTGCTACGCCGTGTGGGAATCTCGCTGGCCAGGCATCAAACTTCGCTGCAGTGGCTCTGGATAGCTTCATAGTGCTGTTCTTAACCTGTTGTGCCACCAGGGAGGCCCTGTAGTTCCTTTCTTTACTGTTAATTTTCATCATGGTTTAATGAAATCCCTTCTGACAATAAGTGATCTACTCATATTTAGCAGTAATAAATTGGGAAAAGTGTGGGAGTCTCAATCATTCATTGAATAAGTTCTGTTTTAAATACTTTTGAAACAAAGTAGGATTTAAATAAATAATATTGAGGTGTTTTTCAAATTTTAATTTTTTTAAGACTGTGCAGATAATAATTTTCAAGTGTCTCTTGTAGATGACATTTTGTGTTGTACTTGGTTCTTTTTTTTTTAAAGATATATTTATTTATGCATACAAGCTGGGGTGTAGGCCAGAGGTGTGGGATGGTGAGAGGATCCACCAGAGACAGAGTGGGGAGCAGAACAGGCAGATCGACTGAAATACACTGCTGAGGGGAGCAGTGGAGGAGGCAGGAGAGGTCTGCTGTGCCATGTGGGAATCTCCCCCGCTGGGCATCAAACTCGTGCCATAGAACTTGTGCCGTAGTGGCTCTGGACAGCTTCTTAGTGCTGCGCTTAACCTGTTGCGCCACCAGGGAGGCCTTGTACTTAGTTCTTAAATACTTGTCACTGAGATTTGTTGAATGTTGGGTGTATATGCTCTGGTTAAAGATTTTTAATCCTATCATCATCATTATCATTATCTGGATTGATAAATTATGGCCTCATATGTGAATTCTGCTATGATCAGAGAGCTGCTTAGATAAAAGCTCTTTACCAAATTATGCAATTTGGATATGTAATGAAAACTCAGCTTTTAAAAGGCACAAGAATACCAAAATGATAGCAAAGTGTAAGAACTAAAGTTGAAACTGCTGTGGAGGAGTCTACACCTATTTTAGAGAATGTTCCAGAAAATTACCACTTACTTAACTAATACTGTTAAGCTAGAATCTGCCGCAACAGTCAAGTTTTGAAGGAAAAAAAAAAGGTAAAACAAGGTCCTATGACTCAACGATAAACTTAAATCCAAGTAAACAAGGAAAATTTCTCTCTCAGAATAGGAGGAAGTGAAAGCCAGTTTTTGTGAGTTATCTGAAGGGAAGGAGAATTCTCTCTGAGTCATAGCACCACAGTAACAATATTGAGGGTGTGGGTGTTGGAGCACACCATAAAAGCAGATTCATGGGATCAACTGGTTGCCTGTTTTGCTCCGAATGACCCGAGCTAATTTTGATTTTTAAAAGGGCAGTTGTAGGGGAGACTGCACTCCCACAGTGGTGAACTGGTAGCATTTTATAACGAATCAAGTCTCTTTCCTAATTTTTTAAGAATATGGTATAATAAAAGGTGTAATTTGGAGTTTGTTACCAATCCTGGCATGTAACTCCTAAAACCTTTAGATATTTCTGATAGGAATTCTTTTCTTATTTACAACAAATCCCATTCCAGTTTCCTGAGTGTATGCTAGCGAGGTGAATTAAGGTAGATAGCTTTGGGTCATCCAAAAGATTAGTGTGTAAGAGGGCCTCCCTGGTGGCGCAGCGGTTAAGCGCTGCGCTGTGGAGCTGTCGGCAGTGGCGATGGCCGGGGAGAGTCCCACATGGTGCGGCAGACCTCTCCTGCCTCGCCTGCTGCTCCCCTCAGCAGTGTATTTCTGATCTGCCTGTTCTGCTCCCCGCTGTGTCTCTGGTGAACCCTCTCGCCGCCCCACACCTCTGTTCTGTACCCCAGCTTGTATGTATAAATAAATAAATCTTAAAAAAAAAAAGAAAAACAAAAGATTAGTGTGTAAGAGGGTTGGAATTTTCAACTCCACCCACCAACTTCCTCGAAGGTTGAGGAGGGGGCTAGAGATTGAGCTTTTCATCAAAAAACCTTGAACTAGAAGGCCCAGTAGCTTCTGGATTGGTGGACACTTCAAACTTCAGGGTGCTAGGAGGGTGGTGTACTGTGAGAGATCAAGCTCTGTGGTCCTTTCCCTCCCTTTGCCCTTTGCTTTTTGCTGTTTGACTGTTCCTGAGTTGAATCCTTTTTAATAAACTGGTAAATATAAGTAAAGTGCTTTCCTGAGTTCTGTGAGTCATTCTAGAAAATGATTGAACCTGAGGAAGGGGTCATGGCAACCGTCAAGCCTATAACCAACTTGGACAAGAATGCCCCCCCCCCCCCCGGACTTGTACAGCCTTGTACCTGGAGCTTGTGCCTGGCAGCTGAAACAGGGCTGTCTCATGGGACTGAGTCCCCACCCCAGGTCTGTGCTGCCTCTAGGTTGTTAGGGTCAGAATTAGTGTTGGAGAATCAGAGAGTTGGTGTCACAAGAGTAAGCTCTACTTTGTTTTTATGTATTTTTAGTATTAATAGATAATAAAATTTGCATTAAAAATTTTGCTGAAAGAAAGTAAAAATCTGAACAGAGAGAATGTGTTCCTTGATTTGGAAGACATGCAAATTCAATTCAGTGCTACCCCACTCCAAATCCCAATAACCCTTTATGTTTTGGAGGGGGTAGACATTGACAACATGAGCCTAAAATTTATTTGATAATGTGGGTGAACTAGAATAGCTAAAACTGTAACAGGGTGGTCCCCAGGAGAAAGGGTATGTTCCAGATTCCCTGTGCCACCCAAGGTAGGGTGGAACTGAGCAGGATATAAGAAGCTTGAGAAGAGAGAGGACAGACACAGAGGACTCACACAGAGGAGACACAGAAGACAGGAGGACATGGAAGAAGGACAGAGAGCCAGAAGAGGCCCGAGGAGCAGAGCCTTGTAAAAGAAGCTGCACTGGCCTGGACTGATTGAAAGAGATGTGGGTGAGAGACCCATGGGGAAAGTTTACGATGGCTGTGTTGATTTTAGTTTTGATTTTGTTCTGTTCCTCTCAGAATTGTCTGACTGTTTCTGACCCTTTTGTATGGGTCCCTGTCGAAAGGTATTTTGGTTCCTCCCAGAATTATCTGGCTGTTTCTGACCCTTATGTGTGGGTCCCTGCTAAAAGCTGTTCCAGACTTTTGCTAGGCTTTTGAGACTTGCTTTGGGCCAATCCTGTTTGGGTGGACTTTTACTCACGAGGAGTTGGATAACATTGGGTGCTTGACTTAGATACTATATTCTCTGTCTTCCCTGTCCTTTCTAGTTGTATTAAAATTTCTTTCCACAAAAGGTCCTATATGTTTTGTATTGATGTGGCAGATGGCAGAACCCATTTAGAACTGGGCAGGTCTGGGGTTTCGGGGGTGTCCCTCTCCCTGCCCTGTAACAAAACAATTGAAAGAAAAGAATAAAAAAAATGTATAATTTATATACCTTGTGTTTCAGAACTTACTATAAAGATCTACTGTGAAGTAATCAAAAGCATATGGTGGGCCTCCCTGGTGGCACAGCGGTTGAGCGCTGCGCTGTGGAGCTGTGGAGCTGTCGGCAGCGCACACAATGCGAGTTCGACGCCCAGCCGGGGAGAATCCCACATGGTGAGGCAGACCTCTCCTGCCTCGCCTGCTGCTCCCCTCAGCAGTGTATTTCTGATCTGCCTGTTCTGCTCCCCACTCTGTCTCTGGTGAACCCTCTTGCCGCCCCAAGCCTCTGACCTGTACCCCAGCTTGTATGTATAAATAAAGAAATCTTAAAAAAAAAAAAAAAGCATGTGGTACAGTTGGAAGGATATAATCAGCATTCCACAGATTGGATATGTGTTCTGGAAATCAAGTTTATTATGTTACATATAAGTTTACATTCCCTAAGATTGCTTTTGAACTTACAACTACCAAATTTAGTATAACAGAGAATATGTATGTCCCCAAGCCTAAAATATTCACTCTCTCTCTAAGACCATTGGATCAGAATAGAAAGTTCATAAACAGGTAGACCATATATCTGGTCAAGTGATTTTAGACAGAGGGGACAATCTAATGGTAAAATAATGTTCTTTGGCCATTTGTTGAGGAATATGTTGTACTCATACATAAAAAAAATTTAACTTCTTTCCTACCCATACAAACTTGAAATGGACTATAAACCTAAACTTAAAAAGTTAAAGCCGGGCCTCCCTGGTGGCGCAGCAGTTAAGCGCTGCGCTGTGCAGCTGTCGGCACTGGTGACGAGAGTTTGATGCCCAGCCGGGGAGATTCCCTCATGGCGTGGCAGACCTCTCCTGCCTCGCCTGCTGCTCCCCTCAGCAGTGTATTTCCGTCCATCTGCCTGTCCTGCTCCCCACTCTGTCTCTGGTGAACCCTTCGCCGCCCCATGCCTCTGGCCTGTACCCCAGCTTGTATGCATAAATAAATAAATCTTTAAAAAAAAATAGAGAACTTTGTCTACTGTGCCTGCCCCCATAACCTCCCTAACTGACCTTCCCCTTTAAAAAAAAAAAAAAAAAGCTAAAGCTATAAAATTTCTGGATGAAAATATAGCATATTATTTGGTATAAACAAAAATTTAAGACACAGAAGTATTAACCATAAAAAAGAATAAATTTGAGTTCATAGAATTAAAATTTCTGCTTTTTAAAAAAAGATTAATTTATGCATACAAGAGCTGGGGTGTAGGCCAGAGATGTGTGTATGTGTGTTGCGGGGGGGGGGGGGCGAGTGAGAGGATTCATGAGAGACAGAGTGGGGAGCAGAACAGGTGGATTGACTGAAATACGCTGCTGAGGGGAGCAGTGGGCGAGACAGGAGAGGTCTCCTGCGCCATTTGGGAAGCTCCTTGGCTGGGGATTGAACTCCTGCTGCAGTGTCTGTGGATAGCTTCATAGTGCTGGGACTTAACTCCTTGTGCCACCAGGGAGGCCTCCTAAAGTTTCTACTCTTTAAAGGCTATACCATAGTGAAAATAAATGGTAAGCCAAGACAAAATATTTGTAAAACAGACCCGACAAAGGATATATATCTAGAATAAGTCCTACAATTCAATAGTAACAATGCAAACAGCTCAATTTAAAAATAAGAAAAAATATTTGATTGCTTTACCAAAAAAAAAAGATATTAAAACGGCCTCTTATTATATGCAGAATTTCTATGATTAATTATCAAGGAAATGCAAATTAAAACCAAGAGATACCACTTAATATCTAATGGAATGACTGAAGTTATAAATACAAGCAGCTGTTGACTGGGAGGTGGAGCAATTAGAACTCTCCTAAGCTGCTGGGGGTGGGTTGGTGCAACCATTTTGGGAAACTGTTCAGTATTTTCTTTTATTTCCACATAGATTTACCTCATGACCCAGAAATCTCTGCCGAAGAAATATACCAAATAGGAATGAGATCATATGCCCATTAAAAAGATCTGTACATGGCACAGCACACCTCACCTGTCTCACCCGCTGCTCCCCTCAGCAGTGTATTTCAGTGGATCTGCCTGTTCTGCTCTCCACACTGTCTCTGGTGAATCCTCTCACCCCTCCACCTCTGGCCTATTACCCCAGTTCTTGTATGCATAAATAAATAAAAATAAATCTTAAAAAAAAAGATCTGTAGATGAATATCCAGAGTAGGTTATTCCTACTAGCCCAAATTGGAAAGAACCAGTCTATGGGTGAGGGAATTAACAAATTAGGATATATTTATGCAACAGAGTCCCACTTAGCAATATAAAGGGATGGATTAACTGATACATAAAGAGAATGAGAGACTTTCAGAGATGTGATACTGAGTGGATTGTCAGAAGTTATTACTCATGAAATTCTGAATGGGCAGAAGTCATCTTCTGTGATAGAAAACAGACTTAGTTGACTCAGCCAGGGGTGGGGACAGGGAATATTGACTGTAGAGTGCACAAAAAACTTTGGAATTGACTCAGCCAGGGGTGGGGACAGGGAATATTGACTGTAGAGTGCACAAAAAACTTTGGAGCATTGAAGTGTTTTCTTTCTTGATTGTTGATGGTAATTACACAGAATATACATTTGTCGAAAGTCACCAGGCTGTACATTTAAGTTGTGTGAATTTTATTATTGTAAGTAATACCTCAGAAAAGTTTAATTAAAAAAAAATTGAAAGGAATGAAAAACATCTTTTACAAAAAGCAATTTGATAATGTCTATTTCTAACTTAAAATCCTTTAACACTTTCTTATAGCATTTCAAGTAAAATCTGAACTCCTTAGTCTTTGCATATGCATTTTCTGCCACTTTCTTCTCACTGACTCTGCCCTTACCTGCCTTCTTTAGTTGGTAAAATATGACAGACTCTTTCCAAGATGATGTTCCTTCTGCCTAGAATGCCCTCTGACACTCCCACACGTCCCATTTTTTCCAAGTCACATCCTTCCCCTTTAAATCTCAGCTTAAGTGACACTTCAACAGAGATGCTTTTCCTGTCTTCACCACCTATAGTTTCCACTATTTGTTTCCTTCACAACAAATTTGCCCTTATTTTAGTCATCTGCCAATTCTTGATTCACCTCTCCACACTCAAATTTAACAAGGGAGTGAACGTGACTGTCTCCAGTGCCTATTTCAGAGTACCCTGTGCTTTTTGAAGGCCTGAGCATGGTTTTCTGAGCTTAAAATCTCTCTTCCTTTCATCTGTTGAAATTCCTCCATATCTTTCAAGGCCTAGCTTAAGTGATGACTATTCTTAAAAATCTTTCACTGCACTATTTCATTCTTTAAGAATTAAATTCCTTGATATATAAGGTAGTGTTAATAAAATGTTTTCAAAACTGGTAAAGGAATTTAGGTCCAAAACACAGGTGAAAACTGACCTAAGCAAAAGGACCTAAAACTTATCAGAGTTCATATTTTCCAAGTCAAGACACTTGAAAAAAGATGATGATCCATTTCATAGAAGACAACGTGGAATCTCAAGTAAATACCAAATACACTTTTGACTGCTCAGGAAAATTTTATCTAGCCTATTTTCCACGTGCCACAAACTAGACCTTAACAGTAGATCAAGCTTTACACACTTCGAACTTCTTTGACTAAAAATACTTTAGGAGGAAAGGTGAAGAACTAGTAGGAAAAGAGAAAGAAGAGTGCTTGCCATTTTCTTCTAGTTGTAATTAACTTCCTGTTCTAGTCTCACTTCTGTTCCGTCTATTTGGATGATGGGTAATATCTGTAAGAGCCTACAAGTGGGAAAAATATTTATTTTTTAGAAGTTTCTTTTTTAATTATTTATTTTTGCATACAAGCTGGGGTGCAGGCCAGAGGTGTGGGGAGGTGAGAGGGTTCACCAGAAACAGAGCAGGGAGCAGAACAGGCAGAGTGACTGAAATACACTGCTAAGGGGAGCAGTGGGCGAGGCAGGAGAGGTTTGCTGCGCCATGTTGGAATCTCCCCTGCCAGGCATCGAACTCGGGCGGCATCGAACTCAAGCAGCAGCGGCCTTCAGCTCCATAGCAGTGAGCTTAACCCGTTGTGCCACCAGGGAGATCTGGAAAAGTATTTTTAAAAGATGCCACCCCCTGCTTCTTCCTCCTTCCCCTCCCCACCCCCCAATAATTCCCTGCTACTAGATTCACCTGGTAGATTTGAAATGAACTATATAACATCATCACAGCCTTTGTCCTGACACCTAAAGGCAACTCCTCCCAACACACACCTACTCACAAACCACCAAATGACTCTAAAGTTTTCTTTTTAAAAAGGAAAAAGGATATTTGAAGGAATGGGAAGATACACTTCTTTAAAGCCCAAAAAGCATTTCTCAGTTCCTCCTGTCTTAAACCTCAAATTAATTAATAACTTCTAAGCATTGATAGTCTCAGAAAATTGCAAGAGAAAGCATGACAGGATAAACCAAAGTTATTAAATTGGTCTCAGCAATAATAATCTATATTTGCCATACTTTGGCTTTCTTGTATCAAAAGCCCAAGTATATTTACTTCACTAGTTTTATATGGGAGCTTGCATCAAATCACTTGGTTAAAACACACATTTTTTTTTTTTTAGAGATTTTATTTTATTTATACATACAAGCTGGGGTACAGGCCAGAGGCGTGGGGCGGCGAGAGGGTTCACCAGAGACAGAGTGGGGAGCAGAACACGCAGATCAGAAATACATTGCTGAGGGGAGCAGCGGGTGAGGCAGGAGAGGTCTGCCGCACCATGTGGGATTCTCCCTGGCTGGGCATCGAACTCGCGTCGCTCTTGCCGACAGCTCAGCGCTTAACCGCTGTGCCACCGGGGAGGCCCCTAAAACACACATTGCTGGAACCATTTCCAGAGTTTTTGGTTCATTCAACAGGTCTAGGGTGGAGGGCTAGAATTTCACTTGGAGAAACACAGTAGCCTGTATGAATGTTTTTACATATTTGGGTTGACCTGACCAAAGCCATCTCTAGGTGAAATGTTATTTGAGTTTTCATTTCACCTTACTCTACATAATTTGTGTTTATTGTTATCTAAGGTATTGGTTGGGCAGGAAAGTGGAGTCTTCACTTGTAATTTTAAATTGATTAGTCCTTATCTTAAAATTTTCTTGCTTATATAGAACAATTTGTAAAATTGATTTTGCTAGCTCAGGGTAAACTAAAAGCTATTTTTATTAGCTGTAATTAACCTAATTCAGGATAAAGGAGCAGGTGTAGGGAAAAGGCTAGCATTGAAGTAAATGTGGAACCTCAAAAACTGCTTCCCTGCAATTAATATTACCAGCTTCAGCATAGCATTTGAACTTGTTCGAATCCTGTATATACTTACTCAAATCTGGGATAAGGGTTAAATAGTTGTCTGTTAGATTCAACGGAGTTATTTCCAAGTTTGCTCTAACTTCAAATGTTAGGTCAGCTTATTTCCATAGTTGGTGTTGTGTTGCTGTACAAAAACTTGGAAAAGTGGCTAAAAAAAAATACAGATTCGATCTCATTGATATACTGTCTTTCAGCTTCCCACATCTCCTGCCCTTATTTGATTTTATCAAAATGTAGTATTCTAGAAGCTGTTCCTATACATTGCTCCTTTCTATTTATAGTACAACTATAAAGAGATATTCTTTGAATCCTTAAATTTCCAGATAACTGCTGCCAAGCTATCCCCCAGCTCTTTATTTTTATTTGAATCTTTATCTTATTTCAGACTAAGAGTATTACCCAATTGAGCCTTGAATTATAAAAGTTCATTATTTTTGAGATCTTAAAAATTACGAAAATTTTTAAAATTCAAAAAATGCTTCCTTTTTAAATTTGGGATTTATCATGTTTCATGGCCCAAAATAGCACATTCAGTTTTTGGCGACTTCTGTCCTGTCCATGCCAGTGAAAGCAGCACCATATGGTATGACTGCTGTTACACTAGGAAACCCACACACTGGGGAGACATCGCCTGGCATAAAGCAGAGATGCTGTTCCCCACATGCTTGTCTTTTAAGCCAACATATTGACCAAGATATATTAAGATTCCAGGACATCATGGGGTTCTATCAATTGAGACTTCTAGCTCTTTTTCTTACCAACATTACCATTTGGCTGCATTATGAAAACACATACTCAAAACTTTATGGAATCTCTTATTCAGCTTCAGAACGAAGCTTTTGAATGAATATTGCAGTAAAGGAAAGTATGTACCTTTTAGAATGCAGTCAATAAATATTTTAATGCATTTTAAGAGCTAAGTGCCCTCCCCCTACCTGTTAGATGATAATCTCTTCCTTTCTGCCTTACCACCTGCCCCCCCACCCCATGGCAAAATAACCAGAAGGAAAAGAGTTTGTAAACACTGATCTAGGTGTTGGTATAAAGGTGGGAAGAAGAGCTGAAATGTGTGACTCAAGGTGATGGGAAGAGTTTAGAAAATGACAAATAGAAATTGTTGTTCATACCTCTGTGTATTTCGTCCTTTGTTGAATAGGTGTATTGTGTGTTACCAGTGACTGCCTCTGTCAGGTCTTTGTGTGCTGTGCTACAGTAGTCATTTAGTTCATTGTGACCTTCATCCAGACATTTCTCATTCTGATAAAACTACTCTTGAGGTTTTCCAGTATAAAATTAGTTAATTTTCCTGAAAATAAAAGTTAGGGACATAGGTAGACTTTCTTCACCATATAGATTATGTTTAATTTTTAATATCCTATAAATAATTTTTTATTTTTTATTTTTTAAAAAAGATTTATTTATGCATACAAGAGCTAGGGTGGAGGCCAGAGGTGTGGGGTGATGAGAGGATTCACCTGAGACTGAGTGGGGAGCAGAACAGACAGATCTATTGAAATACGCTGCTGAGGGCAGCAGGAAGACAGGAGAGGTCTGCTGTGCCATGTGGGTTGGCTCCCTGGCCAGGGATCGAACTGGTGCTGCAATGTCTGCGCATAGCTCCATAGTGCTGAGACTTAACCCCTTGTGCCACCAGGAAAGCCCAATGTTTAGTTTTTAATAACCTTGTTCAGGGCCTCCCAGGTGGCACAGCGGGTTAAGTCGCAGCACTCTGAAGCTATCCACAGCCAATGCAGCATGAGTTCCATCCCCAACCAGGGAGCTTCCCACATGGCTCAGCACACCTCTTGGGTCTCACCCGCCACTCCCCCAGCAGTGTACTTCAATAGATACGCCTGTTCTGCTCCCTACTCTGTCACTGGTGAATCCTCTCATCACCCCGCACCTCTGGCCTCCACCGCAGCTTGTATTCATAAATAAATAAATCTTTTAAAAAAATAACCTGTTCAGTTATTCCAAAAACAAATACAGAATACCTACTGTGTGCTAGCTGTGCAGGAGGGCACTGCATACAAAGATGTAATAGACAAAATTCTACCCTCGAAGAATGCATAAGAAGATAGAATAGAATAGAATGCTTTTATTAGAAAGCTATATAGTATAATGTCCTGTGTCTTGAGGCAGCTCATGAATTAAACTGTTGTCCTCGAACTCTGTGTGATAAAAATGTCCCTTCACATTTCCAAATGTACCCTGATTGACCACATATTTTTTGCATAATTCCTTTGTTCTCTATATATGTATAACAAATTTTATTTTCTAATTTCAAGGATTGCCCTGAATTTTAATAAATGTGCCCTTCCTCCCTGTTCACCTCCCTCCCTCCCAGGTCTCTCAGAATACATGCTTACCTCTTTGTGTGTGGGCGCTGCAACTTGTCCCGGTGCAGCTGTCCGTAATTTTGGTGGTTATAAATCTCACCGGACATTCTTTTGCACTTGAGAGAGTATCCACATCACAGTGTGGAAAATGTAATATTCTACCTGCTTTTCTTTAAGCGACTTTGTTGAAGTATATTTTAGATATTATAAAATCCATCCGTGTCCAGTTTACAACGATTTTTAGTAATTTTACTGAATAGTGTAACCATCACCACATACCAGTTTTACTTACTTTAAATTGAGGTAATGCTGGTTTACAACATTGTGCTTGTTTTAGGAGTATAGATTTACATGTCTTGCATGTTACTTCACCACTTCTACCACCAAAGCACCAACAGTCCTCACCACAGTGCACAGGTCTGTGTTTTTTTTTCATTAATTATAATTTTTTTTTCTTACATTGTTGTCATCCCCATAGTTCTCCTGCCACCATAGCACCCACGAATCATCACCATTTTCCTTTCTGTTCACCCCTGCCCTGGTTTGCTCCCCTCCTTTGCTGTATGCCTAAGTTCTATGGTCAACTTGCTAGTTTTGACTTTTTTTGACCTTTGATTTCTCCACACATCAATTTTAGATATTTCTAACCCTCCAGAAAGATCTGTCATGTCCACTTACAGTTAATTTCCATTCATTCCCAAACCCAGATGCCACTAAATTTGCCCTTTTGGATGTTTTACAAAAATGGAATCACTGATACACATTCACTCCTTTCATAAAACACTTCTTGGCTTCCTTATCATACTGTTCTTAGTCACCTTGATCAGGTACTTAAATGCCATGGTTCTTCCTCACTCAATATATAATTTCATTCGCTCTTAAATACCATGACTCCCATCTCTGTAATGAGTTCAGTACCTCTTGCTACTCCATTTTCACTGAATTTCACACCTCAGTGAACGTACCACCACCTCCCAAGTCAGGAAACTAGGGCAGCGTCATCGCTCACTCTGTCCTGTACTTCTACATCCAGTAATTACCAGCTCTGAAGTTACCTACTAAGTACCACATACACCGAATATATCCAACCTGAATTTAAGTGGTATAAATATGCCAGATAGTTTGAGTTAAGAATATGTAGAGGTATTAAGATCGGACCTTAATAGAAGTGTAGTAAATTTTCGTTTCACCAGTGATTTCAGCTCTTGAGATTCTCAAAAATTAAACTCAGCAGTTTTAGTAACAGTATATCTTTAATAAGTTTCAGAATTCTTTTTCTGTTAACTTTATTATAATTTACTCTTAATTATTTTTCTTAAGTCTTTTTTAATAAAAGTAAAAATTCAGTAATTTAAAGATAATCTGTGTTTTCCCCTTTTAATTAAAATTAAGCTAAAACAGATTTTTTTTCTGGCTTTTCCCTCATCCCTCCCTTATAGTGTAAGAAAAATTTCCAATTTTCTGTAGAACAGAAGTGTAACTTACAATTTCATTGATCACTTAACAAAATTACTGCTTGCATAATAAATTGTCTGTTGCAGGGTTTAACACAATTAGGTAGAGGCTGTTTCCTGTTTAGTAACTGAATGCCATCATTTGTACTTTCTCTTTGTAAAAGAGTAAAGTTCCTTTTTATTCTTTTATTTGGCAGCAAATTTTTGTTGGATAAAGACTGTTTTATGTTTTATACAGAATCTTTGCTTATTTAGACTTGATACTGGGTTCATGAAGACTGAGTAATTTGTGAAGAACAGAGTGGATCAGGAACAGAATTAAAATGAATTTTAGATACTTAGACTCAGTAGGAGCTAGCAACTGTTGAGGATCTAAGGAGTGGGATTTTTCCTTCTATCTAGGATATGGCTTCCCCTTTACACTGGTCAACAGTGAGATCGTTACTGACTTAAAAAGGCCCTAATCTGTAGTATCTTGGTATGCTGAACATGAATATAACCATGAAAATTTTTTATTCGCTCTCGTTTTGAAAATATTTCATATAATTCATTTTATATGTTTCACCGTGTAAATTTATCCAGTAGGACTGCAACAACATCCTAAATCAGCCTAGAATGATGTAAGATTGCATCGCATTGCATAATACCATCATGCACACAACATCCAGAGTTGATTGCATCATTTTCTGATGCAGTGCAATACTACTGCCAGGCAGCTGCTGAAGTAAGCTGACGTCGGCAGTGCACTATAGAAAGCCCTGTCGGAAAGGTTGAGCATTGAAAATATTTCATACTTTGTGCGAGACAGTTTAAGCTACTGTTCCGTAGAACTGCTATTATTTTATCCGTTTAGGCACAATACAGAGCAGTAATGCCTCGAAAGTGCGTTAATGGCATGGACAATTTCTGCTCTGTTTGTGGGGAAGTGACATTTGCCAACCAGAAGAAAAGTATCACTTCTCAAGTGAAGAAGGCTCAGCATCTTTACTTCAGATGCAAGGTTGGTGACCAAGACAAGCCTTGGGCCCCGCATCTATGCTGTGCTACATGTACAACACAGCTTTCACAGTGGTTCAATGGCAAAAGACTATCAGTGCCGTTTGCAATCCCCATGGTGAGGAGAGAGCCAAGCAACCACATAAAAGATTGTTACTTCTGCTTGGTTCCTCCTCTTTCTGGCGGAATAATGAAGCAAAAGAAGTTGAGAATAGTCTACCCAAATATTCCGTCTGCATTGAGACAAGTTCCACATGGTGAGGGACTTCTTATTCCAGAACCTCCAGCAGAATATTCTCTTGATTCATCTGATGAGGACAAGGGTGAGCCGACCTGTTCTTCTCCTGTTCCATCAGCCTGCAGTGATCCAGATTTTCACTGTGGTGCATCATCAACTCCACACAGACTAACACAGGAAGAACTAAATGACCTGGTTCATGATTTGGACTTATCCAAGCACAAGGCAGAATTGCTAGGATCAAGACTCCAACAATGGAATCTTCTAGAAGAAGATGTCACAATTACTTTATATCAAAAGTGCCATCATCATTTGGAGCCTTTCTTCAGAAAGGAAAGTACTCTGGTATTCTGTTCCAATATTGAGGGCCTCATGAATGCCTTAGAAACCACTCATGACCCACAAGAATGGAGACTGTTTCTAGACTCTTTGAAACTGAGTCTTAAGGCTGTGCTTTTGCATGTTCTATTCTATTCCTGAACAGCTGTACAAGAGACAAGTGAAGAAATCTAAGAAATAGTCTATGACTTGATTTTTTTTTTACAGGTCTTAAACCGTAGACCTATTACTATTGGCATGCATTTCATAATGTAAACATCCATTTATTGCAGATTACAAAAAAACTAGAGCCAAAATTGGAATATGACTGTTATATTCATGTTGAGCACAAATTGATAGGAAATGACTAATTTTATTTCAGTAACATGACTTTTGTGAAAATTTTTTGACCAGTGTTATTTCCTATTCCCTTCTGAATTATTTTTCCTGTTTATTTCATAAGGGCATAACACTTCTGCTCTCTTTTTTCCCCCCTCTCACTGCTCAGGACTTCTCCAAACATTTTTCCCCTCCAAAAGACCTAAGAAGAGCTTCCCTGTTGGCCTAGCAGTTAAGTCTCAACACTATCACCGCTGTAGCCTCAGTTTAATCCCAGCTAGGGAGCTAACCCACATATGGTGCAGCAGACTTCTCTTGTCTCACCTGCAACTCAGCTCAACAGTGTATTTCAGTAAATCTGCCTGCTCTGCTCTCCAGGCTGTCTCTGATGAATCCTCTCACCACCACCACCCCCACACCCCCACCTCTGGCCTATACCCCAGCTCTTCTATGCAAAAATTAAACAAAAGGCCTGAGAAGATGTGGATCTTTTCCGCCCTTACACTAGGTTGTCTGTTCCATCTACAGTCACTGCCTGCACCTAGACCTTCCTGCCCAGCATCCTTCCGTCTTCTTTCCCAAATAGGTTCTGCTAAGAAAGAAATGAAGAAGTGAAACTGTTCGATATTTTTCTTTTTTTCTGGCTGTTTTTGCTGAGCATGATCCCTTCTAGCTCCATCCATGTTGCTGTGAATTGCATGTGTTTATCTTTTTTAAACAGGAATATAGGGGAACAAAATAAGGGAGAGACATTCAGTGAGGGAGGAGGAGGATTAGGGCTCAAAGCAGGGGAGAAAAGAGCACAAGGGACTGTGGTGACGGTTCACGGGTGAATTGGTGGTGGGTAATCTATGGGGAATACACAATAATGTGAAAGATGAGTAATGATATATATATATAAAGAAATGAAGCAGAAGTTATCAGACTTTCACATGACATGGTTTGATTTCTGAAGAAGAAAGTTACCTTATGTGTATGTTGTAATCTGTGCTATATTAGCCTAATTTTTAGAAATGTTTAGAGAAATATAAGGGGGGGCAGTTTAAAGAGTCCAAGTTGTGGGCCTCCCTGGTGGCGCAGCAGTTAAGCGCTGCGCTGTGGAGCTGTCGGCAGCAGCAACGCCCAGCCGGGGAGAATCCCACATGGTGCGGCAGACCTCTCCTGCCTCGCCCGCTGCTCCCCTCAGCCGTGTATTTCCATTGATCTGCCTGTTCTGCTCCCCGCTGTCTCTTGCCACCCCATGCCTCTGGCCTGTACCTCAACTTGGATGCATAAATAAATCTTTAAAAAAAAAAAAGAGTCCAAGTTGTCCTCCTGAGATAACTAAGCTTGTAATTTCATTCAAAATTTGTTTTTTCAGAAGTTGAGACAATGTACTAATGCATTTATGTTTATTCATTTGGGATTTTTTTTCTTGGTTATTTCTAAAAGCTTCATTTGAAGGATGTGCAGTTTCTCTTTAGAGAATTAGATTTAAATAATGGTGATGAACTACTTTAGAGACTTGAGGCATGCCAGAAATGTAATTCTTGATAACACTTTTCTTACCCATGCTAAAACGTTTCCATCAAGAAGCACAAAGTAGTGGACTTAATTTTGTGAGAAAGGACTAATTCTAAAATGCTTTTTGATATCTAAGTAATTCCCTGTTCTATCCATCTTGAAGTTTTGGTCTTAATTTGGGGCTATATTAGAGAATTGATAGGAAAATTAAAGACCTGAAAAATAGTCCAGAGAGGAAAAAGTTTGGGTGAAGCTATTTATTTCCTTTGACCCCAAGTGACTGACAATTTACCTTTGGAAACCTGAAAGTCAGGTAGAATTTCTTTTTCCCTGATAGCAAATGTGTATAGATGCCAACATGTGCCTAGTACTGTGATAGCTCAAGCTATGATTATTGCCTTTAAGAAAAGTCCTTAGGGGCCTCCCTGGTGGCGCAGCGTTTGCGCTGCGCTGTGGAGCTGTTGGCAGTGGCGATGCAAGTTCGACACCTGGCTGGGGAGAATCCCACATGGTGCGGCAGACCTCTCCTGCCTCGACCGCTGCTCCCCTCAGCAGTGTATTTCTGATATGCCTGTTCTGCTCCCCACTTTGTCTCTGGTGAACCCTCTCGCCTCCCCACACCTCTGGTCTGTACCCCAGCTTGTATGAATAATAAATAAATCTTTTAAAAAAAAAAAAAAAAGAAAAGTCCTTAAATTTAAGTATCTGGACTGTTAGCTTAAGAAGGAAAATTCTGTCCAAAACTCTGGGAGCTTTGTGATCATTCAAGAATGAATTTCATTAAAATTCTACTATTTTCAGGAAACATTTCAAGAGACGTATAACCTGGAGCCAAATTTAAGATCAGCAAAATTATTTATGCTTTTGCCTGCTCTGTGACATCATAGTTCCACCAAGCAAGAATTCAAACACATATTTGAAATTCTTACTCAATCTCAGATTGAATAAAGTCTACTGGTGCTGATATTTTTAGAATGACAGAGAAGCTAAAAGGTACACTGTGAGTCAGGTTCTCATCCATTCTGATACTGAATATTGGCTTTGAAATTTTGAAATTTTCATTCTGAATACTTCTTTCTAAAAATGCGATTTTACGTTGCAATCAGTGGGTTAAATCAATGCTGTGTATAATATATATCAAAGCATACAACTTTTGGCATCAGAGACAATTGAAAAGATCCCTCTATTTGGTAGTAGGTATATTTCACAGATGTAAACTGTTAGGACTTGGTAATTACTCTGTCAGAATTGTTATAGAGTTTCAGAAAAGTATGGCTCTAATTTTTATGGGAGAAAAGTTTTGAGAAAATGTTTGCTTGGTTTTTTTCCCCACCAGAGCTTAAATTTAAAGCATCCTATGGTAGATTATTGGATTATAGCACAAATCACAGTATCGGTTAGCTGGTAGAATAGGAATTGGAATGAAAAATTTCATAGTCTTACCCAATCAGTTGTTTTCTTCAGTATGCAAAAGAAAAAAAAAAGCTAAATATGGACAAAATTTCAGTTTTGTCATAAATGGAAACTATAGTCTTAAGGCAGTACACAGATGCAAGACACTTTTGTTATGTCTGATCTATTTTGGTGGCAGTTAATTATGTAAGCTGTATCTACTTAATCTTGAATTCTAAGATGAATGTGATTAGTCATCCTTGGAAATAAGAATCTGCTGTTCATTTTTTTGTTTTTGTTTTTCTGAGTTTCTGAAAAGTATATATAATTATATTTAAAAAGCTGTTGATGAAACAGGGAAAAGATTGAGAAGGTAACATACCAATATTCATCACAATTTTTTTTTAAAGATTTATTTATTTATGCATCCAACCTGGGGTACAGGCCAGAGGGGTGGGGCGGCGAGAGGGTTCACCAGAGACAGAGTGGGGAGCAGAACAGGCAGATAGACGGAAACACACTGCTGAGGGGAGCTGCGGTCGAGGCAGGAGTGGTCTGCTGCGCCATGTGGGACTCTCCCCAGCCGGGCGTCCGTCGATCTCGAGTTGCCACTGCCGACAGCTCCAGAGTGCAGCGCCTAGCCACTGCGCCACCAGGGAGGCCCTTCATCACAATTTTTTAATTTTGTTTTTAATTGGAGGGGTACTGTCACCTTCAAAGGGGTAAGGAGACAAAATAAAACTAGAAAAACTTAAGAATTTTTAGTAGTCCCAAAATTAACTAAGACTTTTAAAGTAGGGAGGTCAACTTCCTGTTCTTATGTACTTACTTTATTCTGGAAGCAGGGGCAATTTTAGTAGCTAGTTGAATGAATTAATTTGGTAAGTCATGAATGTTGAGATCATTTTTTTTTAAAGATTTATTTATTTATACATACAAGCTGGGGTACAGGCCAGAGGTGCGGGGCGGCGAGAGGGTTCACCAGAGGCAGAGTGGGGAGCAGAACAGGCAGATCAGAAATACACTGCTGAGGGGAGCAGCGGGCAAGGTAGGAGAGGTCTGCCCCACCGTATCGGATTCTCCCCGGCTGGGCGTCGAACTCGCATCCCTGCATCGTGCGCCGCTGACAGCTCCACAGCGCAGCACTCAACCGCTGTGCCACCAGGGAGGCCCAATGTTGAGATCATTTGTTCAGTGTCAAGCCTTTTGGAAAGAAAGGATTAATGCGTTCACCTCACTGTCTTTTCAAACTTAATTAACTTGCTCTTAGGTCAGAATTATCCTTGTTATTTTATGTTTTAAAATATGCTTTTGGGATAAAGTTTAAAAAGGAAACTTCTGGCTAAGGGTATTTGGTAAATTGCTTAATTTGATAAAACGTATTCTAAAATATCTTAGTGTGTGTGTTATGGCCTAAATTCTTATTTTAAAATCTGTCTTGAATCACGTAAGTTGGCATGAGAATTTTCTGTTAATGGCAAAACTAGTCACCAATACTCATAAGGTTGTAAGGAAGATATAATAGGGTGTACAGTATGGTTTACAACTGAAGTGTGTATTTTAAGTAATTTTTAGAATGTTGCATTTCTTGGATTTTAGTTAGTGCATATTATTTATTTATAGTGATTGATATATACACATATATAATTATAAAATAATATAATTTATAAGATTTTAAAATAATTTATGTATTTACATATGTAGTACTTTTTTATATACTTATTTTAGTACATATTCAAGAAGAAAATGCTTGAAGCTTTTCTTACATGGTGAGCTAAAATAAGAAACATAGAGAATCAAGGTAGGAGGTCTAAAAAAAAATTTCCTTGGTACTGAAAGCAAAATTTCAATCCATAATTGACTTTCTGACTTTACCTTCAACCCCAATCTTTTTTTTTTTCTTTTGAATCTGAAACAAAAATATGCCTTGGGTTATTAGGTATCATCATTTGCCTCTAAGTAGATCTGGTAATGCTCTACCTAGTACAGAAAACCTCTCCCCAGTCAAGGTTTATGATATGCATTATAATTTAGTAAAATTTAAGCTAGGAGAATGCTTGCATGCTTTATGTGTCTCCTTTCTCTTTCTGTGGTCATTTCATTCTGTGAGGCATTTCATTTGCATTGCATGTCAGTTTTTAAAATATTTTCTTTGAAATAGCACTTTCCTCCAGTCATGGATCCTTATCTTCTCTTTCGTTGAAGTAGACTGGGCCTTCAATCAAAGCCTTGTACTTTAAACATTAGATCTCCCAATAGTCTTCTGAAGAATAATAGTTGTGATGATCAAAAGTTTGAAGACTTGAGCATACTTGAAAGAATTATGGTAGAATAGCCCTGGACCTCTTTTTTCACTGCTTCATACTACCTGTTTAAGGGGGTGGCCACGTGCTGTAAGCTAATAAAACACACAGATACATGACATTAAAATTGAATTGTCAAAGTCATTGATCTTGCTTATTGAAGTTGACCAGTTGGTGACAGGCAACGATTTCTTTCACAAAATGGATCAACTTGACTTTGATGTGATTGAGACAAGTGCACGGTCAGCGGTGGCAATAGAAACAGTTCCCAAGTGAAATTTAGAAAAGTGACCTTAGATAATTTAGAGTCTTGTCTGGCTCTATTTAAATATGCCTTGACTGGGCCTCCCTGGTACCCTAGGGGTTAAGTCTCAGCACTATCACTGCTATAGCCTGAGTTCGATCCCCGGCCAGGGAGCCTGCTCACATGGCTCAGCAGACCTCTCCTGTCTCACCTGCTGTTCGCTCAACAGTGTATTTCAGTCAGTCCACCTGTTCTGGTCCCCACTCTGTCTCTGGTGAATCCTCTCACACCTCTGGCCTACACCCAGTTCTTTGACGCAAAAATAAATAAATCTTTAAAAAATAAGTAAATAAATAAATATGCTTGACATCATTGTCAATCTCCAGGATCAGGGGCCTGGGACGTGGAAAGAACTGAGCTTGACACAAAGCTTGTGCAGGGGACTGAGCTCTTCAGGCATCAGCACCAAACTTTATTTGCAGTGAACTTTTATACATTTTTGAGCACAGAATACACAAGGCCAGCTATTTTTTCTAGTTTTTCCCTGTTCCCAAAATCTGCACTTCCAGGGTGGTCTGATGTCTGGTCATCTGGAAATCTCGGGATTTCTATCCTATCTAATAAGCCCACCGGGTCACATAGGACTGCAATAATGAAGGAAAAAGGAAGACAGGGCCCCACTCAGAGTGCATTCTGTTCCCTGGCTCGAGTCACTTAGCTTCGGGGTCTATCTTTAGACCCATACCATGCGAGCGTCCTCAGCCTTCCGGCCATCATGCTGTACCAAGGACACAGGTGCTCTCGGGCTAAGTTCCATGTCCTTCCACAATCATATTTAAAGATATCTGCATCTGAACAATTGAACTTAAATACAAAGGTTGTTTGGAGACTTAAAACATGCAAGTGAATAAAACTGAACTATTTAATCCTCTGATATTTACTTAGAAACCTAGATGAAGTTCAAAACACATCTGGATTTGTAAGTGGCTATTGGACTGAGAAATAGGGGAGACAGAAATTCAATCACACTTATTCAGAAATTCAATCACACTTATTCATAATGAGCAAACTTGGTGAGGTGATTTAAAGACTGTTCTTTCCATTAGGTTAAGATTTTTCTAAATTCTATCTTTACTGTGGTTATCCTAGTATAGTTAAACTATTTAAATGAAAATTACCTTCCTGTGGCTAGAGAATGTGTGTGTGTGTGTGTGTGTGTGTGTGTGTGTGTGTGTGAACTTAATTCTAAAATTGATGTTTGAAAGGAAAAATCTCTTTACTTGTTTTTGAGATTGATTTATTTTGGGATTGGCAGTACAAAATTAACACTTGTAGAAGTAAACTGTAATAATATTATTTTAGAAATTTTTGGTATATTTAGAATGAGCACTAGGCCGAGTGCTTTGTATGTTTTGCCCTATTTATGGTTACATACATAAGAAACGCTGTTGTTCCTGAATTTAGGCTTACAGCAAATAAATAATTTGTCCAAGGTCACATAGCTGTAAGAGCCTAAAATTTATCCCAGGTCTTCCTCTCCAAAGTCTGCGTGACACAGACAATCCTACACAGTAGTGAGTGTTTAGTAATAGTTGGAAGTATCTTTTGTTTTCATTATTGGAGGAGAACATTCTTTACTGTAAGTGATGCATTTTTAAACCGTTGAAATACTTTTTTTTTAAAATTTATTTATTTATGCATACAAGCTGGGGTACAGGCCAGAGGCATGGGGTGGCGAGAGGGTAGAAGGTTCACCAGAGACAGAGTGGGGAGCAGAACAGGCAGATCAACAGAAACACACTGCTGAGGGGAGCAGCAGGCGAGGCAGGAGAGGTCTGCCCCACCATGTGGGATTCTCCCCAGCCGGGCGTTGAACTCACGTCGCCGCTGCCGACAGCTCCACAGTGCAATGCTTAACCACTGTGCCACCAGGGAGGCCCAACCGTTGAAATACTTTTGAAGGGTTTTAAACTATAATTCTAAAAGGACCTAAAATTGTTCTGTTTCTTTCACTTTTCTCCCCTTCCTTGGAAAGGTAGTTACCTGTTTTTATGCAACCAATTAGAAGTCAGAATATCTTGCTTTTTATTCAGTTCCCCATATATTTTAACGAAACATGGGAAATTATGGTTATTCAGGTCCTTTGATGGCCACTGGTTCAGCTAGAGTCCTGTCAGGAGGACCCTCCCAGCCTTTATTTCCGTGTAGTTTGTTTCAAAATCAGTTCATTTTATAATAAAAAATTACACTTCAAAAGGCAAAGAGGTGATTCAGAGATTATGGATAATTCTTGTGAAATATTGTATATTAGTGTTTACATTAATTTTTCAGTATTTCCCAAAGTATTTTATTTCTGTCATTTCAGCATTTATAGTTTGATGTAGTGGTGGCAGTCATTAATCTGTTTTCTACCAACTGTGGATTGATAATTGTATAAGCTAGAAGAAATATAGGTACCTTTGAAGATTTTATTGGTTTTTATGCACCTTGCTGATGTTTATAAACTTCAGAAGAGTCTGTGTTCAAACTAGTTTAATAAAGTTTCTCCCACTTCAGCTCTGGACTCCATCTTTGAGTTAGATTTTGAAGCATCAATGACATGCGTCCCACTGAGCACTTCCAAATCACCAGACAGCCTGTTAACAAAGGAAAGTTGAATTTATTCGTAACAGTAAAAGAAAGCACCCTTGACAGGAAGAAGTCAGAGGTAAGATAGTTCAGTGGCTTCAAGGACTGATCAAGTGGTTTTGAAATTTCTTTTAAAGATGAAAACTGCCTGTGATTAGGCAAGACTTGTAATAATACTAGTTTAGGATTGATGGAAGATTTATTTATTTACACATACAAGAGCTAGGGTGTAGGCCAGAAGTGTGTGTGTGGGGAGGAGTGGTGGTGGTGAGAGGATTCACCAGAGAGTGGGGAGCAAAACAGGCAGATGGACTGAAATACACTGCTGAGGGGAGTAGTGGGCGAGTCAGGAGAGGGCTGCTGTACCATGTGGGAAGCTCCCTGGCTGGAAATTGAACTTGTGCTATCATTGCTGCAGATAGCTTCACAGTGCTGAAACCTAACCTGATGTGTCACCAGGAAGGCCCGAAACAAAGATCTTAAAGCACTTTTTTTTCTTTACTTATTTTTGATATTGATTTATTTTGGGTCTGGCAGTACAAAATTAACATTTGTAGAAGTAAACTGTAATAATATTATTTTGGGTATTTTTGTTATATTTATAATGACAAACTATTGTTTGATAAGCAAATTGCTTGCTCAAATAAGAGGGCTCTGATTTCTGATAAGTTGGTCTATAGGAATTTTAGAACCAAGCGGGGGTGTTATATACTGATTTACATCAATATATAGTCCATTTCAATATGTAGTCCATTTCTAAACCAAGAAACCAAAAGTGCCCAAATTAAAACAAGAAACACACATCCACAGTCCATAGAAACAGCAGAAGTACCACATGTGGTGGGGCTATCTACCAGATTACCTGCTTTCATGGTTTCTTTGAATTTTCTAGTTCCCATTTCATCTGAACTATGTAACATGTAAGATTTCCCCAACTTTCTGTGTCTCTTGTAAAGTGTGTATAAAGAAGATTGAGGACAGAAGGAAACTGTACAGAATTTTTGTTGTGTGGTTAAGGTTTCAGACCTCAAATTGAGGTACACGGGTCTCCCTGATGGTGCAAGGGGTTAAGTCTCAGCACTATGAAGCTATGTGGTGCAGCAGACCTCTCCTGTCTTGCCCACTGCTCCCCTCAGCAGTGTATTTCAGCCAGTCCTCCTGTTCTGCTCCCCACTCTGTTTCTGGTGAATCCTCTCATGCCCCTACACCTCTGGCCTAGACCCCAGTTCTTGAATGCATAAATAAATAAATCTTAAAAAAATTGAGGTACACTTTTTTTCCTTGGGGTAAAATACATATAACATAAAGTTAACATTTTAAATGACTTAAAAATGTACGACTCAGTGCCAAGTTCTACATTTTCCCAGCCTTGAGAAAAGTTATCTACTTTCTTTTTCCTGGGAGATGAGGACAGTGGGGCAGAACGGCTGTGGGTGGCATCAGGGACTATTCTGTTAAGACTAGCATCAGTTTACCAAGTTAACAAATTCCTGTCTAGTTTGCTGATAGTAGTGCATAGGCTGTTGTGTCATAAATCTAGTACCAATCTTCAGGGCTTACCCATTAAATTTTAATATGTAGGGGTTTTTTGCTGTTCAAAAGTAATCAGATGCCAGATAGGAAAATATAGAAACATTATCAAGTAGATGAAGTGTTAGAAATGCTAGATAATCAGAAAATTTAGAAGAAATTTCTGATAGGTCTCTTGTCAGAGCAGCCACTGTCAACTCCACCTAGTGACTTCCCTGTGAACAGCAAGCCCTTAGGCCATGTTACCTTCAAGCTATTTGCAGACAAATTTGGAAAGACAGTAGAAAACTGTCCTGCTTTCATAGAATCATTCTCTGTGTCAGGACGGTGAGCTCGCATGTCATAATGATACTGGCGGAAAGGCCGACTATGAGATTTGATGAAAGTCATCTTGAAGCATACATGTCTTAGTATCTTGTCAATGGCAAATGCTGAATCCATCATAAGTGCTTCCCAGTTTTGCATCTGCACTGCCAAGACAGTGACTGGGTGGAAAGTGTGGTCTTTGGCAAGGTTAAAGCTATGGAGGGCTTTGGGTCCATGAATAGCAAGACCAGCAAGAAGTTCACCAGTGCTGACTGTGGACAGGTCTAATGAAATAATAAACAACAACAAAAAAGAGAAAATTACCTACATGGTAAAAGGTCTGTACAAGCACATGCATTATATAAACATCTGTTTCTTGTGAGAGTTTGAGTATGGACCAACTTCTGAAAAATCATCGTCTTGTTGCAGTGGAGGCAGAAGCCTCCTTTCTTCTGATAGGAGATTTTATTTTATTTTATTTATTTATTTATTTTATTTATACATACAAGCTGGGGTACAGGCCAGAGGCGTGGGGTGGCGAGAGGGTTCACCAGAGACAGAGTGGGGAGCAGAACAGGCAGATCAGAAATACACTGCTGAGGGGAGCAGCGGGCGAGGCAGGAGAGGTCTGCCGCACCATGTGGGATTCTCCCCGGCTGGGCGTCGAACTCGCGTCGCCGCTGCCGACAGCTCCACAGCGCAACGCTTAACTGCTGCGCCCTGATAGGAGATTTTATTTTTATTTTTATTTTTTTTTGAAGATTTATTTATTTATGCATACAAGCTGGGGTACAGACCAGAGGTGCAGGGGGTGAGAGGATTCACCAGAGACAGAGTGGAGAGCAGAACAGGCAGATCGATGGAAACACACTGCCGAGGGGAGCAGTGGGCTAGGCAGGAGAGGTCTGCCGCACCATGTGGGAATCTCCCCGGCCGGGGGTCGAACTCACGTAGCTGCTGCTGACAGCTCCACAGCGCAGCACTTAACCACTGCGCCACCAGGGAGGCCCCTGATAGGAGATTTTAGATTTGGAATTTTAGAATGGAGGTGTGGGAGGATAAAGGAACAGGTAAAACTTTCCCTTGGGTTTGTGTTTTGTGTTGGGGTGTTGGTTATGTGTTTGACTTTTGGATGGTTAGATTTGTTTTTACAGCTGTCTTCAAATCTTTCAAAACAATGTCAGGGATATCTGGTTTTCCCAGCTCAGAATTTAGTTTTCTTCTTGTACTTAGTATTACTTACATGGAGCCTTAAGATGTTCACTGAGCCAGTAGGAATTGATTCTGTGACCTTAAGCAGATGACTTCCTTAGACTTAAGTGGAGGGCAGCCTGGGGCAGGGGTGGTTGGGGAAATGCCTTTGGACTACATCAGGGTGATCAGTCTCCTACTGTCTGGAGGAGTAAAGGGGAGGCTCCAAAAGCTTGACTGTCTCTTGTATGAATTACCTCTAAGTTAACCTTTCATTTTTTAAACATTCTGATGATTCTGTGAGCTTCAGGACATAACCTTTAAAATTCTAGATCAGGACAACTTCCAAGAATTTGTGTTCTGATAATGCTGTAATTATCTTCAGCTATATTCAGTTTTCCTTACCTTCCCCTGTTAAGAGTTATCTTTCTCTAAACCTACTATTGTTCAATAGTGATTCTTTTTGCCCTTTCACTATTCCTTTTTAGAAGAGACTATTTATATGATAATTATTTGGTATTTCTCCACCACTCTTCAAATCCCTTTAATGACACTAAGATATGAGGCACCCTCTCCTCCAATTTTAGCGAACATCTCCTAATACTGGAATGTGCTTGATCTCTCATTAATCTAGTTTTGTCCTCCTGCTGGCTCCTACTTTAAATTTTGCACATCCTTCGGAATTGTGCAGTATAATTGCTATCTTATTCTAGGTCCAGAAGGCCAGTCCCTGAATCAGAGCTGTGCTGTAAAGAAGCACCGGCTATGCACAAAGGATTCTGTGCATTCTGGCAGTTTAGCACTATTTGTTTCTTAGGCTAGTGAAACAATGTTTTCACACAGTCAGAAATGTGGTGCTTTTAAATACATGGACATCAGACTTGAGAAACTGTATTTCACCTCAGAATTTTTTTGTATCCTATGATCTTATTTCCACTTTCTGGTTTTATCTTTTATTTTATAGACTAGAAGTAACATAGTTGGATTGAAAGCACTGAACAACATTAACATAACATTCCAGTTTTACTGGGTGTAGACATTAATGCTTTTGTCAGATGTTTGGAAATTTTCTATGTTAGTCTAGTTTTCTACTTTGCATTTGGCTATAACAGCTACTACTTTGACATATTTGTGTCTATATTCACCTGTTCCAAATCATATGAGACAGCAAATAAAGAATATAAATGTCATCTCAAAATTGACATGTGGCTTATTCATAGTGTCCGTCAGAGAAATTTGTTTTTACCTCTCTTTCTAAAACTCCTGTATAAAAATTGACCATACATGGAAAACTTAACCATAAAGAAAGTTGACCATAAAATGGTTAATGTACTTTATAGAGTAGAGCTTCCAATCTAGTGTTATTAAGAGGGCTGTGGAAGAAAAAGAAATAGAAAAATATGGATGGTAAAGAGTGTGAGTATATCATAGCATTAAAGTCTCTTGGTGCCCCATCTATGAAGATGTATTCTAATTTTTTCCCAATGCGTGTGTATTATATTGAAATTATCTTTAGGTTTTTTTTTTCTTTCTGTACCAGGCACACAATTTCATGAGTGCAAAAGGATATGGAGTACAAAGAAATATCCTCTTTTCCTAGAAAGCCATTGTGCTGCTTTTTGATGTTTTTTTTTTTTTGATGTTTTAAATGATCAGATTATATGCAGAGAATGAAAGGCCAGTATTTGCAAGACCTTCTATAATTTCCTACTGTGGACCCAAGCAAAATAATCAGGCAATAATATAATAAAAAAGGCATTTATTTGATGATAGAAATTGTTGGCACACAAAGGAAATTATCCTGTACCCCTCTGTGTTCTTCTTGGCTATCAACGGATCAAACAAACATCAGGCAGATCGATAAGAGCAAAAAACTTAAAAAGTTTAATAATAACGTGTATACCTTCGTATACTCGAGAGACCCTGCATGACTGAGTAACTTAGCCACAGGACTTTAGGTGCCATCTTCAATAGCTTAGCTAAAACAAAAGGACAAAAAGGGAAGGTCAATTAAGGAGGTTAAAGGGGAAAGCACAGTAGACAAAAATATGCAGATTTAAGTTCATCTCTATTGAAAAAAAGAAGAAAATTAAAGAAGCTTACCTATGTCTTTTTCAAAAACCTGTTCCTGGGGTCACTGTCCTTGTGGAGTTTATAAGTTCTCCCCATGTCTGTTTGGGTTTTCTCTGGGTGCTCTGGTTCCTTCCCCAATCCTAAAGATTTGCAGTTAGGTCATGTTGCATTTTCTCAGCGCCTATTAAAAGCATTGAGGACTGACTGTCCCTAGGTACCTATAAGAAAAAAATCAGTTCTGAGTGAGCCAGAAAAAAGGCAGACTCTAAGAATAACTTAGTTATGAATCTGAGGATTAAGATTTCGTTTATATTACTTACCTAACCTCATGGAAAGCTTATCAAGACTAGAAGACTGGGTTATCTATCCTTACCAACTAAGTTGTTACTCAGTTTGCTTTTTTGGTGGGCAGGGGTGGGGTGGTTTGCGCAAATTAATGAATAAATTGCTCATGTGACTGTGAATTTACTGGTTTCTTAGTGAATAAACCCCGAGGAGGAGAATTTTCTCATTGCTACAGCAGAATGCATGCTTCAATCAGAGCGCACCAGGTTGTTGCCCAGCCTTCAGATTTTTGGAAGGCTATAAAAACACCAATATTATATATGCTTTTTTTGTTTGTTTTCTCCCAGATAATTAATAAACAGAGTGTGTTTTCACTTAACTTAGTACCAGTATCAGGTGGGTAATTCCACTTGAGTCACTGTAACTGTAGAATGTCCTATATTTTAGGCACAATTCAACTCTCAAGCATTTCTGTTTCAGAAACTGGGATAACTTCCAAGTTAGTTTTGTGAATCCTTTAATTTGTTCTGCCAGACTCATTAACTGAGCCTATTCACCTTGGGGAAATCATGGTTCCAGACTTGTAGTTCTATAAAAACCATCCTCCTAAGTGAATGTGGTGGTTGATTTAATTGAGAACATTCACACTCAGTTTTTTCTGTAGTTTTATTCTTAAACCTGTTTGTTGTGACTTTGATCAGCAGAGAATGATTAAGATGAAGCAGTAGGAAACCATAATCATAATAGGAAAATTACCTGCATTAAAAGATGTGAAATTCAATAAATGCTTCTATTTTTATACATCTACATCTCAGATTTTATAGACTCATAAACTTGGAAAGAATTGCAACCATTTTAAACCAATGTTTCTTAGTTTTTTCTTGTCTCATGGGCCTTTTTGAGATTATAATTGACAGCTGTGGGTTCTCATCTCACAAAAATATATTTATACACAGTTTTGCGTTTAATTTCAAGACACATTTTGTGTTTAATTTCGAGACATATTGAACTAAATTCTGTTCATGGGTCCGAGGTGAAGAGATCCCTGTTCAGTTTAAATGACACACTTAAAGTCACATAGCAGGTTGTTTTTTTTTAAGATTTACTTATTTATGCATACAGGCTGGGGTGTAGGCCAGAGGTGTGGGGTGGTGAGAGGATTCACTAGAGACAGAGTGGGGAGCAGAACAAGCGGATCACTGAAATATACTGCTGAGGGGAGCAGTGGGCGAGGCAGGAGATGTCTGCTGCGCCATGTGGGAGTCTCCTTGGCCAGGTATTGAACTCGTGCTGCAGTGGCTTTGAATAGCTTCAAATTGCTGCACTTAACCTGTTGTGCCACCAGGGAGGCCCCACATAGCAGTTTTCACAGGTGGCTTTTTCTGTTAGTCAGTTGTTCTTTTCCCACTATTCTGACCCTTTCCTTAAAACTATTTCTGAATTTATAGAACTTAGAAGAAGGACTAGATATGTTAAGTCTCAAAATCAGTGACCTCAGCTTTGGTTTACTCAACCAGAAGAGATAAGTGCAGTAAAACCTTTTATCACATTACTTTGTTACTGCCCTATCATTCATTCAGCATTAACTCAGTTCCTTCCCTGTTCTAGGCACTGCAGTTTTGAGTTGGAGGGACATGTCGTGTACTCTCATTTCTCTTTCCTCTGTTCAGCAGTCTCTTGTATAAATTTTGATCATTAAATTAACAAAGCTATTTATGAGACTTTTCAGAAATTTTTCCTATACCAGTTTTGCATTAAGGCAGTTGTTTTATTTCCAATTAGTAAACCCTTGATGAAAGAGACACATCTTTGTGAAATTCACATTTCTATCTCCAAAGTGATAGGGAGCAACTGATAATATAGCAAAGCTCAACTTCTAATTTGAGGCTTCTGCAGGCTAGGAGCCAGCACTTGGCTTCTTATTTATAGGGTTTGGGTGGGGGTAGGACACCTAAACTGTTTAGAAGGGTTTCTGCAGCATACCCCCAGTAGATAGATATTTACTCATAAATTTAAATTCTAGTATTTACATTATAAGGCATTAAAATGATTTTTTAAAAAAACCAAATTCTGTTTTCTTTCTGAGCCAGGGGGTCATCTAATGTGTATGCTCTTTGGAAATCATCCTATCTAATCTTTCATGCCTCGCTCAAGGTCCTACCTTTACTTATCTTCACCTTTTTATCTGTACATCTGTATTGTAAAGTCGTCCCCCCCCCCCCCCCGGGCCTTTTGGTTCCCACAGCAAAGCCTCACACAATTTTGAGTACTTGATCATTCTACATTTACTTGATATTTCTTGGGATCATTTCAGAGTATTTATTTCACTGATTGTTAGCAAAAGGAAAAACTTCTCAACCTCATTCTACGTTAGTGATTCCAGATTTTATTTCCCATACTCTTCATTTTCTGAGAGAAAATCAGGTCTAATTGCATTTAGTTTTACAGCAATAGATGTACTCTGTCTGATGAAGTGATTCAGTTGGACATCACAGGAATGGTGCAACTTGAGAACTAAACCTGTGTCAGCAGTTTTTGTTACTGGAGGTTTCTGTCTTTTTGTTCCTTATAAAATGACTAAGTGCTAAATCATGGCATTTTCTTTTTGTGCTTTCTCAAGAATTAATCTTTGCTGCCATTATTGATGTTCCCACCATTTGAGTACACTGCTTTTTATTTTATAGTTTGCTGGTTTCTGTTGTCTTCTGAACCACTAATATGTCCTTTAATACTGGAGACCCTTTTAGCACTTCTGAAATTAGTGATTTGCAGTTACACTTAAATATTGTCCAAGGATGAACTAGCCATGGTTCAAACAAAATACAAGGGCTTATTTAGGGGCTTTATTATAACTGTACCCTGGGAACACAGACCTAAGAAACATTTGAGTTGAGTGACCGAGTTGCACAAAAAATTAGGCTGGATCACACTCAGGGGGACTCAGTTTCCCTATATGCAAATAAGGTTTCAGTTTCTGCAGTTCTGATTGGTGGGGTGCTCCTCATGCAGTGATTGGTTGAATTTCAATTCTGGTCTGCCCATGGCTAGCTGGTTTTGCTGCAGCCTCTTCTCAAAGATAGTTGTATATAGGCCTGGACATGCCTGGAGCCCAAGTCTCAATCCCTGCTGACTCATGTGACTCCAAAATGTTTCATAGTTCTTGTTACTTAGAAAATTCTTCATAGCACTTCATGATCTCAACAGTTTTAACATCTTAACTTTTTCTTATGGCGTGCCTATATTGTCATTTCTTTCTGTGTAGAGAAACCAAATATAGAATAAAAAAAACGTAAGATCAGTTTATCATCAATTGCAAAAAAAGACAAGAGAGAGATAAAGCAAACACTGGTCCACATTTGCAGTTCACATGCTTCTCTGTATATTGTGTCATTTTTTCCCTGTGCTTATTAAATTAGATCATAGCTGTTATCAATTGTAACTTAAAGGTTTTGGAATTTTTATTATTTCGTATGCTTTGTAGATATATTAGTCATTTTTTCCCTTCATAACAAGCACCCTCAAAATTTAAGGGCTTGTGATTACAAATACTCATTTTTCTTGTTCATGTTTATGCAGGTCAGATGCCTCTGCACCAAGCTACGGTTAGATTTAGGTCTAAGTCAGCTCCACAGTCTTTTCTTTCTAATTATACTAACAAGCTTCCTGAACCTACCATCCTCCGGGAGTGGCAGGAGTGTGAGACTGTAGGCCAAATAACCTGAGCACATTGAAAGCCTCTGCTCATATTATGTCTGCTAAAAATATCCCAATGGCCAAAGCAAGCCCGTGACCAAGTCTGACTCAGTGGAGTAGGATGGTGTACCCAGTAGGCTATGCAAAGTCACAGGGCAAAGAAAAACAACTAAATAAAGCATTCATTTTTTGTTTATGATTTTTTTGTTTAACCCTACTAAGAACCTGGTACACACTATGTATAGTTTACCAAAATATAATAGATGACTAATTTTTATATACACCTCTAAATGCAGTATATTATGCAATTATGATTTGAAAGTAGCTGAACATTTTTAAACAGTAGAAATAATACAGAGATGTTGCAAGTGGAATACTTAAAAGGGTTCTTTTTATTCCAGAAACGTATCATAAGTTTAAGGTTATTAAAAATCTTTTATATAAAAGTTTGTTTTATTTGTTATATATTGAGTGTGTTTTGGGGTGCAGTGGGAGAATCACAGCTTTCACTTTGGCTCAAAATACTTAGCAGTTTAAAGTCATTAAACTCAGATGCAGAGAGCATGGAAGGCATAGAGGGGCTGAGTTCAGCTGTCAGCAACTCCATGGAGTTGATTGAGTGCACCATGGGGTAATCTAAGCTGTAACCTTTTCCCTGGTATTGCCATCTCACTGGCAGCTTTCCATGAGCACCTTATACCAAGGTGCTGGGTGGAAAATGCAGGCAGGGAGCAGGAAGAGTGTACACATTTTCCCGTTTCTCGGGTATCCAGACTTACTCCACATGAAACCACAGACCCAGCCTTCTGTATCTGTAGGGCAACTCGTCCCATGGACCACAGGCCATCTGACACCATACAACTCCTGCGGCCATTGCTTTTCCATTTCCTCCATCTTTCCAGTCACAGCTGCAGGAGGTAAACACAATATGGGGGCAGAAGACCCTTCAAAGATAGCCACCACTTCAGGAGGATTCATCTTCTGAGAACTTACAAGAGCTGTTTCCCCCTTGTTCATCTGTTTCTCTCTTTGTGATGGTTTTAGGATTTTGACCGCCTTTTTTTGTGACGGAACTAGCCTTTCGATTCCGATACACATATTTTCAGATTTGCTTATATACATCTAATTTCTGGTTGTTGGTACTCGGCTTTAATTCTTGGCACCAGGCCTGCCCAATGTCTCTCAGGCTGACCTGTGGCATTTTAGAGGGTAATGGAGAACTTGAATAACATCTTCCAAAGTTTTATTCTGTCATTGCTTTGCTCTCTCTTCCCCTGACTTCTCTGTGGAGTTCCACTTCTTGCCTTCTGAGTTCTCCATATTCAGAAAAGAAGTTGAGGTTGACAGAAATTTCTTTGTTCTAAGATAGAATAAAGCTTTCTTGCTAATAAACTTTTAAGAGAAATAAATCAAGCACTTGGGAGTGAAGTGGAGGGGAACAGAGTTAATCTATACTTAAAGTGTGGAGGCTGATTTTTGAGACTCAGACACTTCAGGAAAGCACTAAAATAGCTATTCTTGGAGAAGTAGGGAGAAAGTTCAAAAGTGGTGTGTTATAATCTTAGCAATCTAATTAAAGTTAGTTTTAATATAACATATTGTGAATAAGTAAAAAGTGAGTTTGTGTGTTGTATTGGGACCTACAAAATATTGCAGTAGTACCCTAGAAATCTTTTCTTCCTGAAGTAGCACAAGGTATGGCAGCTTAAATTGTTAATACCGGATCCTCTGCTTTTCTAAAGTTTGCATTATGCTATTTTGCTTTTACCAGAGGCCTGCAATCATACCTAATTTCAATATCCAAAAGAAATCCAAAGAAGATTTTTGCTTTCAGGACAAAAGGGGGAAAGTGTAAAGAGTGTGGCGCGTTTGTTTCCCAGAGCATGGAGAGCAGTCCACCGAGCTCCTTGCCTGGCTGCGTGTTTGTCACCTCATGCCTAGTTTTATTTTGTTAGTGTTATTTTAGGTTTGGGTTTTTGTGTTATTTGGTATTAGGTTATTTCTTGAGTCTAGGAATGTTCAAATTTTTTTCCATATAAATCAACGATGGTTTTTTTACACCATTTCACCTTACAAAATGTTTGCTAGGAATTTTCTGCTTTCATATAGGAGTGGAGGGAGGGAGAGAACCTGTATTTACTGTTTGCTTTATTGCCTTATGTTGTCCTTGAAGAGAAAACCTCTTTCTGTTTTGAAAATAACATATTTTACCACCGATATTGGTAATATTTTGTAGAATGCTCACACTCTACTTCCTTTGAACAGAAGGAATGCTGTGGAAACCCAAAATTAATGGTGCTTTATTATCGTTTGTTTTGTTGTAGTTGTATATCCTTTAATGGTATGAACAGGAAACTAAGATGTGTATTGCAAAACTATGCAATTATTAGGCATAACCTAGCCTACTTTTGCACCATGAAATTGAAAGTTTGTTTTACCTCTGGTACATTCTTGGCTTTTTAAAGCCATGGGAAAATATATATATATTTTTCCCCGTGGGAAAAAAAATATATATATTATTTATATATATATAATATATATAACACATTATATATATAATAAACATTATATATAATAAAATTTCTGTTTTTATGATCTTCCTATTTTTTTAAAGTTAGTAGACTTTTTAATTTATTTTTAACGATATATTTATTTATGCATACAAGCTGGGGTATAGGCCAGAGGTGTGGGGCGGCCCGAGGGTTCACCAGAGACAGAGTGGGGAGCAGAACAGGCAGGTTGATGGAAATACAGTGTTGAGGGGAGCAGCGGGCAAGGCAGGAGAGGTTCACAGTGCCACAGAATCTCCCCTACTGGGCATCGAACTCGAGTCACCAGTGCCGACAGCTCCACAGTGCAGCACTCAACCACTGCGCCACCAGAGAGGCCCTAAAATCTTCCTATTTTTAACTGTAGATTCCACAAGGTTATAGACGCGAAGTTACAAACAGTACATACTGCTCCTATGTAGCCATCACCTAACTTTCCCTAATGGCGACATTCAACTAATTTTTAAATCACCGAAGGACCTTTTGTGTCCTCTTTAATAAGCCTGTTTTCCAAGTTATATATTTTTCTAAAAAACATGCCTGTATTGCGCCTGATCGTCTCTAGCTTTCAAAACTATGACATGCCATGTGAGAATCTTTATGACCAACAAAATGGAAGGAGTTTGAAGGAATTATGTGTAGGAAAGCAAATCAGAATGACAAAGACACATAATAGATATTTACATGGAATATTATTTGAGGAAATAAAATACCTTTAAAAACTAGTGGACATTACTAAATGAAGTGGGGTAAAAAGAGGAGGGGAGAAAGGGTCAAAGGAGACGGAGGGTTGATAGTGAGGAAAAAATAAAAGAACTGAAATTGTTCTGATTAAGTATGATTATCAAAAAGTACTTCAATTTAAGCTAATGTCTTAGGTATCTAATGCATTTCTACCTTTTAAATTAAAATACCTCCTCCAGAACGATATACATGGTGAGCGCTCAATCTTTTTTTTTTTTAAGATTTATTTATTTATGCATACAAGCTGGGGTACAGGCCAGAGGTGTGGGGTGGCGAGAGGGTTCACCAGAAACAGAGTGGAGAGCAGCACAGGCAGCGCGCTGGAAATACACTGCTGAGGGTAGCAGCAGGCGAGGCAGGAGAGGCCTACCGCGCCATGTGTGTATCTCCCTGGCCAGGCTTCGAACTGGTGTCGCTGCTGCTGACAGCTTAACCGCTGTGCCACCAGGGAGGGCCTCAATCAATCTTGATTGAAGTAACTGTGAGAGGCATGAGTGAGGCCATAAATGACATCGAGATCTTAATTCAGATCATGTTTCTAGATGATAACTAAAGCCTTAAGCAGATCTGTTAGGTGGCAGTTCTACTTAGAGAGGAAAATTGGGGCTAGGCTTTTAAATTGTTTTACATACCAGTCTAAATTAAGACAATCTGGAGCACTTTATAATTTGAGACATATTTACATTTTACTCTAGCATCATAACACAAAACCATAGAACATTTGTACATGCTTAAAATAATAAAGGTAGTAAATAATATATGTTATATATTTAAAAATAATCCTTATGTCTTAATTGCTTTATTTCTATTATATTCTTTTCCATTTTCCCCATTTCCAAATTATATCATTGATCTCATCTACATTTCTACTTTATTTCTCTCCAGCAATCTAAAAGAGATATAAGCCCATTTTATGCTATGGATGGAAGAAGCATAATGAGTTGAATATTCAGATTTCTTGTTTTGTGTTTATTTTGGTGGTGTTTGAAAACTTGAGAGGTGTTTTTTTTTTAAACATTATCTTTTTTTTTTTCCCTTTTAGCCTGAAAATGAAATTTCTGCAGACTGTAATCATGTAAGTATAGATTTTATCTAATTTGCTCTACATGCTTTTTATGTAAGATGACGGATTTTGGGATGCTTTTTCAGTTGTTCTGGGAAGCATTATGTTTTCTTAGATTCGCTTACCTGGAGGATGATAAACCTTGTTTAAGGTCCATGGTAATCTACAAGTTCCTTTCATTGGAGAAACCAGCAGGACCTGCCAAGAAACAGTAATGCACTTACGCTCATAGTTTTCTTCGGTTACAGCTACCATTGAAAAAGATTGTTCTCTGCCTATCAACTCTGTTTTACTACTTTAAAATTTCATATTTTAAAGTTACTTGCTCATATAATCACCATGTAATCATCTACCATGTGCCACTGGTAGAAACTAAGAAACACAAACACATTACGCACCTCAGAAACAGAGACGTAGTAAAGTCAGCAGATAAGAATGCCAGAGATAGCTATACCTAATACATCAAAGTCATGTGCACGAACACACGCCTCTATCATGTAAAGTCAGACATTAAAAAGGAGACTGGTGTAAAAGCAGGTCTATGCAGAAAATACTGGGTGCTTTAGTAGAAGTTTATATGGAGCTCAGTGAGAACACAAAAATCATTTTTGTCCAGGTGGATTGCTATCAGGAAAGATAATACCTGAGTTGTGTCTTAAAGGAGGAATAGTTACATATCTGACAGTACAGGAAGAAACCCCCTTCAGCAGGGTGACCTGGATGGGGGACAGAGAAGCAGGGTGGCTGCTGAGGTTTAATGCATTTTCTAAAGTTGATCTAGATAGACAGAGATTTAAAGCAAAAATAAAACCACAAGAGTACTAGAAGAAAACATTAACAAAAGAAAGGTTCTTCTAAACCTGACTCAATTAAAAAAATATTTAAAAATTTGCAAATCTAATTCCAAAAAAGGTTTGAAGTTATTTCTTTTCTCTCAAAAATGTTATATAAATTATGAAAAAGTATTTGCAATGCAGGTGAAAAGGACTTTATTTTTATATAGAAAATGTTGTTAATAAATGTAGAGAGCAGACATGAATAGACATATATAAATTATGAAAAAGTATTTGCAATGCAGGTGAAAAGTACTTTATTTTTATATAGAAAATGTTGTTAATAAATGTAGACAGCAGACATGAATAGACTGTTTATAAGGAGGGCAAAAGATGTCCAATAAACAACGAAAAAAATGCTTCTCCATCATAATTTAAAAGTATGAAAAAGAAAAAAATGAGTGTACTGTTTTTCATCCATTTTATTAGCAAATATAAAAGATTTGATAAATGCACAATATTGAGGACAGTATAGAGAATTTAAGCATTCCTTAGCCCACTGATCAGGAAACTGCTACTACCCATCTGCCCAATTCAGAACACTCCCCTTTTTTATGCATAAAGTTTTGTTGGAACATCCATTCATTTACACATTATCTGTATCTGCTTTCCGTGCTGTAATGTCAACCTATGTTGAATTCCCTTTTTAGTTATATTCCTCAAAGGGAAAAATAATGCATTAATAGATCATACTAAAAATAGAAGATGAGAAAGTAGATTAACAGTTGGCAAAGGCTAGGAGTAGGGTGGATGGGAGTGACAGAGTAGGTAAGCAGTTTTTATTTGGGGTGTTCTAGAATCGGCAACTTTGTGAATATAATAAAAACCATTGAATAGACACTTTAAAAAATCTACCAAATTTTACATTGAATTTTATGATATGTGAATTACATCTTAAAAATGAAAGATAAAATATGAAAGGTGGAATATTTAATAATTGACAATTCTGTCATGGTCGAGTCCTGTTCTTAAGGAAAACAATGTCTATGATCAAAACTAATAAGGTTCAAAATTAAAAGTTAAATAGCAATCAAAAGATTTAATTATTAACTAAATGACTATTGACAGAAAACCTGTTTTCTAATGCAATCACAGGACTTCTTATAGTTTTTATAAGATAAAGTAAGGCAGTACTATGTGAATCCATAAATTATTTCTATTTTTCTGACATTTGTTGTTGTTTACTGTAAATACTTGAGTTAACGGATAGTCTTTCTTTAATGAAAGAAGTGATGTTGGGTCAGCTACAAATCTCTCAATAAAGAGGAAATATTTTAATCTACCTTTGATCTATACCCAGAATGAGAATATTTTGAAAGAAGAGTGTGGCACTAATTTTAAAATATAAAATTTAATGGCAATTAAATTTTGTTATAGATAGTAACTTAGTTCATAGAAAGTAATAAAATGTATTTGTTTATGGTCCAACCTTGTTTTTGAATCATCTGATTCATTGCTGCTTCCCGGAAACCCATCATTCCTTCAGTGAGAAATTAGCTGCTTCTACCGCTCTCAGTTTGGCCTCATATGTGCTTTAGGTTGAATTTGTCACTCATCCTGGTGTTCATTTGTTAGTTTGTTTATCTATTCAGTTTTTTTATCTATAGTGGCCTGTGTATGACACATTCTTGTAAGCACCAGGCACACAGTGGCACACAGGCAAAAGTCTCAGGCTCTTCGTAGAACTTTTGTTGTAAATAGATGGTGGTCAGATCCTAGTCTTTTCTCTAAAATCTCACTTAATTGGGAGATTAGAGTTTTTTTTACAGGGTCTTTCTCCCCCCCTCCTCCCTTAGAAGGGAAAGGATAAATTCTGCTCATACTTAATGTTTTATTCTTGACATCTTCCTCCACATCCTAACAGATTTAAATACTTGTTTCTACGTTTTCCCTAATGCACTTAAAAAAACCTCTGTTCTGCTTCCAAAAAGCAGAGTTCTGTCATTTCTTATCCCCATACTTTCTCATCAGTGACTCCCTGTTGCTCTTAGGTAAAAAGTTCAAACATGGTTTCCAAGGGCTTTATGGTCTGGCCCTGGCCTGCCTCACCAGAGTCAGAGTAGGGAGCAGAACAGGTGGATCTACTGAAATACACTGCTGAGGGGAGCACTGGGCGAGACAGGAGAGGTCTGCTGTGCTATATGGGTCAGCTCCCTGGCCAGGGTTCAAACTCATGCTGCAGTGGCTGCGAATAGCTTCATATGCTGAGACCTAACCCCTTGCACCACCAGGGAGGCCCAGGGCTAGACTTTTTCATGTAAACAGAACATAATATTTTTAAAACCTTATCAAGAATATTAATTTTAATTTTTTCCTTTAATTTTAGTGACTTTGAATTAATAACTGAAAAATTGTCATTTACTTAAAACAAAATATGGTATCAATTTTATTTTGTCTACATAGTGTTTTATAATAACCATCAATGATAAATTTAACACTGTTAACTGGACCTTTATTTGTTTCTCTTTTATTTAGTTGTTGTGGAATTATAAACTGAATCTAACTACTGATCCCAAATTTGAATCTGTGGCCAGAGAGGTTTGCAAATCTACCATATCAGAGGTAGGTTGTGAAACAATTATGTGAGTATTGAATGGCTTAGGAGAGAATATTACATTTATTGACCAGACCAGTCCTTAAGAGAGGAATGGCTGACTTAGTTACTTTACTTTTCTTAGAATTCACTTGTGTATTGGTTGAGAGATAGGCCAACAGGGCTGTGATTAAACATCTTTTGGTTTACATTCACCTATTTCCAGTAGAATGCTGTTGATTCTGACATAATGGAAATCAGACTGAGGCTTCGCTGGGCCTCAAACAGAGAATAGAACTGCTTCTGTCATCAGCGCTGCTCTCACACATTGTATGTAATCTGCTTGTGTCTGAGGCTTATCAGAATGGTTTCCTCAGAAGGCCCATAAGCATTCCTAAGTGTTTGGGCTATGCAGTCGGGTCAGTTGAACTCCAGGAGCAAATGTTTCAAATCTTACAGGAGTTAACATAAAGAAGGTTTGTAAAAAGATTGTGTGTAATGTTATAAATGAATGGTGAGTATAAAGATAAAAATAATGAAAATGTATATCTCTCTATGACTGCTAATTGGGGAAATTTTTCAGTTCTCTTGGCTCAGTGTAAACAAATAATAATAGAAATTGTGGTATTGAAATTTTCAGTTTGGGGCATAAGCTATAGAAATTTCAGAAATTCAGAGATCTCAAAGTTTATGATGATAAGCCTTACAACATGTTGATCTGTCCTTAAACTACCTCATAGGTGACTTTGGTCCAGACCATTTTTTCCTGAGCTCTTAAGGAAGACCCTGTTCCATTCAGATAAGCCCTCAGCATATGTTCCTCACTAATGTCATTATGTAAACTTATGGAACCTGTTTTCTTCCTCAAACCTTATAATACTGGATCAGATTTTTTTTTATTTTTTAAATTTTTTTAAAAAAGATTCTTTTATTTGTGCATACAAGAGCTGGGGTGTAGGCTAGAGGTGTGAGGTGTGAGGTGGGGGCAGTGAAAGGTTTCACCAGAGACAGAGTGGGGAACAGAACAGGCAGATCTACTGAGATACACTGCTGAGGGGAGCAGTGGGCGAGACAGAGGTCTGCTGTGCCATGTGGGTCAGTTCCCTGGCCAGGGATCGAACTCATGCTGCAGTGGCTGCTTATAGCTTCATAGTGCTGAGACTTAACCCTTTGCACTACCAGGGAGGCACCAAATTTTTTTTTCAAGATTTATTTTATTTTTGCATACAAGCTGGGGTGCAGGCCAGAGGTGTGGGGCAGTGAGAGTGTTCACTAGAGACAGAGTAGGGAGCAGAACAGGCAGAGTGACTGAAATACACTACTGAGGGGAGCAGCGGGCAAGGCAGGAGAGGTCTGCTGTGCCATGTGGGAATCTCCCGGGCAGGCATCGAACTTGCATCGCAGCTGCAGACAGCTCCACAGTGCTGCGCTCAACCCGTTGCGCCACCAGGGAGGCCCCAGATTTTTATTTTTTATTTTTTTTTAAAGCAGTGACTTCATACTTACCTTGGGGCTTCTGAATAGAATGGTTTATCTTAGTAACATAGATCTTCAACTTCTAGCCTTAGTAAACTGTATCTCAAACTCCCTTAGCCAGCTCTGTGAGTTTACTATTCTGACAATTTGCCATGTGGAAATTAACTTAGAGTAGATTTCACCAGAATAATTTCACTCTTTGCTGACTTATTTCACACACACACACACACACACACACACACACACAATAAATTTGACATTTGACAAAGATGAGTTCCTTCCAAAGATATATAATGACCGTTCTTTTGGAGTGTTGTGGTTTTGTAAAGGATTTGTATAACAAAGGGACTTCTCTCTCCTCAGAGGAAGGATTGTACTGAAATCAGAGAAATTAAATATCAGGAAAGAATATACTACCAACGAAATGTTTCCTTCTCTATCTTGCTCCTACCTTATTAATTTTAGGATCCTGTTTTTCTCCTACTTGCAAGGAGAAAAACATCGTCACAAGAATACCTGCAAACTGCAAACCGAACTTTTCATTTTCACTGCATGACTGAGCCAAATACTGCCTGCTTTCCTCCTGCCTCATGTCAAAAGTAGAGTGACTATAGAATTTTTCTAATTTTCGAATCTGCTCCCCAACCACTTCAGACTTTACTCCCATTTGTAAAGATGTTGATGATTTAATGCTGCTTTGTGGATAACCTTAGAATTTTTATTTTTCTCTTATTGAACCCTCCTATCCAATAGAAAGGTTGAAGAAAAGCATGAACTACAACCTGTTGTAATTGGTGGTCAAGTGACTACAAATAGGTCCTAGAGCTCTGTGGTTCAGTAAAATCTTGTGATTGTGATTCAGTATACATTTAATTTCTTATTATAGCTTCATTTCCAAGTGTGTTCTTGGTTTTCCTTCAGATTTTTGAACTGCTGATTGCCCCAAATTAGGGCCTTATGAATACTTCTACTTCATTAAGTTTTAAAACCCAGGTATCTGCCACTAGGCCTTTTTTTGTATAGGGATTTTTTTCAGTGGGTGATATACAAATGCTCAGATTCTCAAGCACCTATTTCTCCTGTCCCTTTGAAACTTAACTATTTTGCTCAAAAACGAAAACCTCTTCCTGGAAATACGTTCATGACCCTCACAGAAAAAGTGCTCACTTAAACTGAAAGAATTGCATCCATCCTGACTTGAAGACCTCTGCTAATCTGGAAGCCAATGTGAGACTGTTTACTTAAATCCCTAATTTCTTCTTTAACAGTAAATATAATTTTCTGTCTTGAACTGAATCTTTTACTTGGTCTAGATTTGATATTGGGGTTGGACATGACAGATCTCAGTTGCCTATAGGATAGCGCATGGCGTGTCCTTCACCCAGCTCCTTCTGGAAAAGGAGATTGTATTTATTTTATGCTGTGTGTATATTTACAATAGATAACGTGATAGTGAAGCATGGTCCCTATTGGTTTCAAAATGTCAATAAAACATTCCTTTCTCATTTATATTCAAAATAAACATTTAGATTTGGCTCCTTCCTCTTGTCAAACCTGCCATTTTTGTTTGTTTTTAATTTCTCTAAATTCAGTAGGCTTTTTTCAAACAATCTTCTCTGCTTTATCGTTCGAGCTTATAAGCTTGTAAGTAGATTTCACTTTTTTATGTTTGAATTTCAGCATTTTTTGGCTAGTTTGCTTTATTAGCTCTTATGGTTTGGGGTGTACTTTGTAGGAACACTAACCATGAGGAATCACTCTTTGCTTGATCCACTAGATTATGTGTCTAAACCACCCAAATTACTTTTGCAGTGCTCTTCCCCTTCCCAAACTTCTTGCCAGATTGCACTGAACATCATCTTAAACATGTTTCTATTCGAGACCATAGTGGTGAAACCAGGATTCTGCTAAGTTCAAAACCATATGTCCAAATCCTTAGTTAACTGAGAACACATTCATGTCATTGTCAAGAAGTAATATTATGCCCTCACTATCCCTCCCCTTGCCATTAAGTTTACCTAACAATAACAGTTGCTTGGCTTGGGACATGCAACTAGACTGCAGTTCTGCACCTGTTTTTCCAGACCTGTTCCCTAGATTAATCTCCTACAGTTCCTCTAATACATTCTTATGTGGGTAGAGGGACTTAGCAATAGAGCGCATGTTGAAGCTGCAAATATTAACAACTTATAAATTATACTTCAGTAAAATTAAAACAAAAAAATTTGATTTTTTTGTAGAAGAAATTGGATATAGACTAGAGGTGTGTGGGGGCTGGGGGAGGTGAAAGGATTCACCAGAGATAGAGTGGGGAGCAGAAGAGGTAGATTTACAGAAATACACTGCTGAGGGGAGCAGCAGGCAAGACAGGAGAGGTCTGCTGTGCCATGTGGGTCAGTTCCCTGGCCGGGGATCAAACTCAGGACACAGCGGTGATAGCCACCAGGAAGCCACCTGTTTTCTTCTTTTAAAAAAATGTATTTTCATGTGTTTTCCTTTCACCTTCTTAAGTGTAGAGATGGAAAATCAACAACAAAAAAGTCAGATTCTCTCTTTCATAAAAGTTGTTTGAAACAAGAATGGAATAATTGTAATAAAACAGTCATTTTCTTTTGAGCAGATTAAAGATTGTGCTGATGAGCCAGTTGGAAAAGGTTACTTGCTTTCCTGTTTGGTGGATCACCGAGGCAACATCACTGAGTACCAGTGTCATCAATACATCACTAAGATGACGGCCATCATCTTCAGTGATTACCGTCTCATCTGCGGCTTCATGGATGACTGCAAAAATGACATCAACATTCTGAAATGTGGCAGCATTCGGCTAGGAGAAAAGGTATCTACTATACTGGCCTTCCCCAAAGAGGTCTTGTGAACCTGATGAATGAAAAGCTTTAGGTAGGAAAAAGCTAGGACTAGAGGTAGTCTTAAAGTTGAAGTGCAGACAGTCCCACACTTGTGAATGCGTTTCATCTGTTTGCAACAAAATATTTCACTACTTTGGGGAATTAGAGGAATTAGTACCTGCTAAGAATAGCGTTATCTTCAAAATACTACACTAGTTGCTGGTTATCTATAATGTTTCTTCGGCAGAGCATAGCATATCACTATTTACATATTATTGTGGGGAAAGTATGTAGATTAGGAGAGACTTTATAGCTCTCTAATCTTTCTCTGCGTATTCCTCAATCTTACCATAAAAAAACTAGGTTATAAGCAGTTTAAAAGGAGGTATGTAAGTATCAGAAAAATTTTATGATTCGTGAAGGAATGTCTAGCTTGTCAGAAGAAAGAAACTGTATTTTGTTATATCTTTATCTCAGAAGAACTTGTTTTGAGTTCAGAAAATATGTACTCAGGTAGTTTCTTCTTCCTTAATTATATCTGATTTTATTTTTGTCTTTATTATTCTGTTGTCTAGAGGTCACAATGGAGTTTTAGCCAGATTTATCCTGAATTGTATGTTCAGCAAAAATGAAAGAAACTCCTGAGAAGTAACAGATAGCTATTGGTAGAAGAGGTGGATTGAGACCTGTGGCCTAAGCTATTAATTGCCACAACTCCACTACTCATTAATCTTCTCTTTAGGAAATGTGGCAGAAAATGAAATCCATGTGTCTTTTTGCCCTCTGTTCGTTGTACTGTGGTTGCAGGCTTGCTTCCCTGACAGAGGGAGCTGTAGCTGCACTGGAATGCTGGAACTCAGTTCCTTTCCTTCAGACCAGCACAGGCTCTTCTCCTTTCACAGGGCACCTCCAAGGCAATCTCAAGAGTACTGTGAACTTGGCATAAAGCATTCAGGAAGCTAAAGAAAGGCCAGTTTTAATAAAGAAGACAGATTTTTTTCCCTCTCCAACAGACTCTATAAAGGGCACAAAAGCACTTAAGTCCCCTGTTAATTCAAGAAGCTCCTCTGACTTTATTTAGGGTGTTAGAGATTACGTCCAATTCCAGACCTCACTCTTTTTAGAATCTTCACATAATATGTTCTAGACACACCTTTGAGGAATTGGTGGTGACACCTTTTCATATTTGTAATCAGTGGTGTACTCCATGGAGTAGACCTTCCAGTTCACCTCTGTCTGTGGTAGTTCTTCCCTATTGACCACCAGACGCCCGCTGGCTAGCCTTCCCCTGGCAATGTGACCTGTCAGTATAAAACCTGCCCTCTGCTGCACGTACAGTGACTGAAAGGGCTGCAGAAAAGAACAGTGCTAGAGCCCAAAGACCTGTCAGCAAAGATAGTTTGTTTTTTTTTTAAAGATTTTATTTTTTATTTATACATACAAGCTGGGGTACAGGCCAGAGGCGTGGGGCGGCGAGAGGGTTCACCAGAGACGGAGCGGGGAGCAGAACAGGCAGATCAGAAATACACTGCTGAGGGGAGCAGCGGGCAAGGCAGGAGAGGTCCACCGCGCCATGTGGGATTCTCCCCGGCCGGGCGTCGAACTCGCGTCGCCGCTGCCGACAGCTCCACAGCGCAGCGCTTAACCGCTGCGCCACCGGGGAGGCCCAGCAAAGATAGTTTTTTGACTTTAAAAAATAAAATATTTTCTATGCACCATCAAAATACACATTTTTTTGGTCATTTTAATGTTTTTTATACCTCACAACTAGATGAGTTTCTGTTCATACCAGGGCCCCACCCTAGCATCAAAGACTTTCTTGTGTTTTCTTGTAGGACAGTGAGTTGGCCTCGTGGCTTCACTTCTGAAAAAGCATATTCCTTCCTGTATCACTCACTCTTGTGCAATAGCCAAATTTAAAAATGAGGGAGGCATGGGCCTCCCGGTGGGACAACAGTTAAGCGCTGCGCTGTGGAGCTGCAGCTGCAACCGAGTTCGATGCCCAGCCGGGGAGCTTCCCACATGGCGCGGCAGACCTCTCCTGCCTTGCCTGCTGCTCCCCTCAGCAGTGTATTTTGGTCGATCTGCCTGTTCTGCTCCCCATTCTTTCTCCAGTGAGCCCTCTCGCCATCTGTCGCCTCTGGCCTGTACCCCAGCTTGTATGCATAAATAAATAAATCTTTAAAAAAAAATAAAATAAAAATGAGGGAGGCATGTCTTTAGCCCTTCCTTGCCTTTTCTAACTATAGTTTACTTCTCTGAAGTCATTAATTAGATATGTAAAGTAATGAGTTGACTTCGGAGTGTAGAAGACAACAGGCCTATTACTTTGAAATTTGTTTCCACAAATTCAGCTGAAAACTCTGTGAAAACCCCTTTGTGACTGGATCTGAACTGACTTTCTCCAAAGGTCAGGGGAGAGAGTCATGGTTAATCTGTTTGTACCCTGCCTCTATATGAATATTTAACTGTCATGATTTCAAAACTAACAATTTTTCTCAAAATTTTAATATATACATTTTATTTATATATATATATTTTAGAACAAAGATTATATTAGTAAAGTTTTTAGTATTTTTAAAAAATATATTGTTAAAATGAAAGCGTAGATCTCCAACATCATCCTATCATCCCATTTTTAACCAATTACTTTGAATTGTTTTTCTCTCTTTGTTTATAAAACACCAAGAACATTGAATGGTTAATAGTAGAGATGAAGACAGAGGGCTTGCCTACTTTTTTGAGATATCCTTTTCTGTTCCTAAAACAGAAAGGACAAGGTATGTAAAGAATTAAAAAATACTACCAGTTGAACTACTGAAAATTGATCAGCCAGCCATATTTTCAAGACAGACATTTGTCTCATTATAATACAATTTTTAAAATTCATTTTAAGTCCATTTACAGGATCATCTGTTACTCACATGTCAAGTCTCTGTACTAATAACTTTTTAAACCAAAATGATTTTATTTTCTCATAGATAATAAGCCAATGTGTAGTTCACCTCCCTTGATTTCATTCATATTCAGTAATTAGCCATGCAGCTTTCTTTTCAAATATTTGCATACATTTCAGTTCTCTAATTCACTTGGATTGAATTGAAAAGACCAGAGACACTGGGGAACTGAGAAGAGTTTCTGAAAAATCTTTATTTGAAAATGTTATCTAAGGTTACGATGAATGAAGACAGGTAGTGGAGATTAATGTTATGGCCCAGGAACAGTGTGTGGTGCCTCAAGAGCTATAATTAACAATTAAATCTCAGATTCCTTAGAGGGGGTCTCAAACCATGGTGATTCTGCAGAAATATAAACAGCCCTAAATAGTGACTAGTGTACAGGGGAACTTGAGACTCATTATATAACAATCATTTGTTTATTGTGTAATGCCAGGATGAAGGCTGAATCTAAATCATATCATCATGCTCTTATTTTCAACCTCTTTTCCATGATTAAGACCTAATTGCTAGCAACCATCTAAGTAAATTACGGGCTACTAAAGTTCGATATAGGATATTGTGTTATAAAATGATGCTTATGGTATGTTTCTGTCCAAGGCTTTGTTATCATAAATTTGTTTTTCCTTTGGGAAGTGGAAATGGATAGTGCTTGTCTAAGTGGGCCAAAGTCAGATGAACTTGAGTGTTACTTATGAATTAGGGAGAGAAAAAATAAGCTTTACTTCAGATTTGTGGGTTTGTGTGCACTTTTCTCTCTATCCTTATCTTCTTGTCATTTTCCCTAAGTTTTGTTTGTTCAGAATTACTCTCCCCAAAATGTTGTTTCTGAGGTTTCTAAGTATTGGATAGAGCCCTACCTTATCTTTGCTAAGATACAAATGAAGGGTAGGAAGGCAGGAGAGTCTGTTAGCGTAATGTGCTTCCTAATGTTTTTTGGGTCAGTGAACCTTTTGAAACCTTAATGAAAGCTACGAATCGTCCTCAGGAAAAATATGCAAAACTTACAAATTTTGGGAATTTCATAGCCCCCCAAGCCTGGAAAAGTAAATGATGGACAGTTACTTAGGCACCTTACACTCTGCAACTTGGAGGAGTTGATGTTCTGCTCTAGGCCTCTGTTTCCCCATCTGCACAATGGACATCACAGCTCTATCCCATCTTCATGGTTATGTTAGGAGAAAATGTGGATATTTATTTAGAAATACTTGGAAATTAATGTGGTATAGAACATACCAAGAAAATTAAAGCAAAGAGAAAAAAATGTATATCTACATATATATTATATTTTGGAATGAAATGTTTCTTGCAGTGATGTTTCCTACCTGGTTTTAAGAATCTTTTTATTACATACAGTTGATTTCATAGACATGGTATTTTATTGTGTCAGGATTGTGTGTGTGTGTGTGTGTGTGTGTGTGTGTGTGTGTGTGTGTGTGTAGTGTGTGTGAATAAATGATAGCACTATATTTTACACTGCTTTGATTTGTTAGATTAGTGTTTATACATCTCAAGTTATTGAAGTATATTTTCTGAGTATAGAATGTTAAGACTTCACTATGGAACACTATTCAACTCTAAGAAAAGGTGAAATGCTGCCATTTTTAGCAACATGGAAGGAGCTTGAGGGAGTTATGTGCAGTAAAGCAAGTCAAAAGGACAAAGACAGATACTGGACATGTACATAGCAGAAAATTTGACAAAGTGATAATACTTAGGAAAACTAGCTGATGTTAATAAACACAGTGAGATTTCTGAGATTAAGAGGGGTGGAGGAACAAGAACAGGACAGGAGATAAAAGGTACGTTGTGGGGAAGGAGGAAAAAACCCTCTGAGCGAAGTTTCATAGATGAGAGTGAGTTAGCCAGAAAGACAGGATCATTGTTACAAGAAGAGGGAACTGCATACATGAAGATTGAAAGGTATTGTGAATAGCATACTGTGTTCTGAGAAATCACATCAGTGATTAAAAGGTAATAAAAATAAGTGGGGGTGACACTTGTACATTCTTCCACTTAGTGTGTTACACAACAGATAATCTAATTGATGCTTTCTATGAACCAGGCAACATGGGGTGGAGGAAGGAAGAATATTAAGACTCTTAATTAGCAAATGTGTAAGGGAAATTTCTTGTATTTTGAATGAATGAATGCTTGTGGTTGCAGTGGGGATGATGCAATGTACAATTAAAGATAATTGGATTGTTTTAGGAAAGCTTCCAAAAGCGTTCTGTATAGAAGTGGTAATATCATCAAATCACATTAAGATAAATCCAAAGCATCAAAGTAATTATTACACTACAGATCGTCTTAGGACAGTATTGAGTAGAAAAGGGAGAAAAGGGTGCCTAACATTTTCCTCAATGGATTTCATGGTTGCGTGTTGTTTTTTAAACTTGACTAAAGGCTCTATTGTTTGGAAAATACCTAGCCCCCAGAGAGAAATGCATCTGTGATGTAGTTTCAATATTGACAATGAACGGTGAATCAATCACAGCATTGGGCCAATATAATTTCTTTAGAATTTTCTGACATTTTAAATTTAAAATTTTGGGTTCTTATTTCTAGTGCTAAATTTCCCGATCTCTGTTTCCCGATTTCTGTTTCCCCTTGTAGCAAGCATTATCTTCTAACCGGAGATTTTTGCGGGCGTTTTCTGTAATCTCCAGATTGATTCCCACTTGATTTCTCATTAGCACATCAATAAGCTAGCTATATGTTGGGTTGGGTTTTTCTCTTTTTTAAACCAAATGATGTTCATTTGAAACTCGATGTAGTGAGGTTTGTATAAATACTGGTGTCCTTACTGTTTTAGGATGTACATTCACAAGGTGAGGTGGTATCGTGTTTGGAGAAAGGCCTGGTGAAGGAAGCAGAAGAAGGAGATCCCAAAATTCAGGTCTCTGACCTCTGCAAGAAAGCCATTCTCCGGGTGGCTGAACTGTCCTCAGATGACTTTCACTTGGACCGGCATTTGTATTTTGCTTGCCGAGATGATCGGGAGCGTTTTTGTGAAAATGTGAGTGAACTCAGAAGCTTTTCTTCTTTTTTTAAAAGAAAATATTTTAAATACACTATTCCAAAATAAAACAAACCAACACAAAACCTTGCATGTTGAGAAGTCACTGAAGTGGAAGGTAAGTTTGTTGCAGAAAAATACAATGATAGCGTGTGCCCTGTCATCTTGAGTTCTCATCTAGGTAACAGCTGGCTTCTGACAATTTCCATACATTATTTTTTCTACTTGATCTCACTTCTCAATTCCATTTCTTGGAAGTCAGTTTTAGCTATAGGAATCCTGTTTACCAAGGAATTCCATTAACATCTATTCCACAGCTAAAACTTTGCCACATTACTTATTTCTATTTATGTGTCTTTGGCTAAGATGAAGAACAGCAGGAAGTTACTTTTGAAACCAAATCCTTGATTACTACCTGCAGACCCTTTAGAAAAAACTTCTAACCTTTAAATTAAATAATCTCTAGCCTTACAACAAAGGGCTGGGAGTGACTTGTGTACTTCTCACCCTGCCTGCTGTTTTGAATTAACAGCTTTAACCATCAGAGCCACTGATTATACATTTTACTGGCTCTAGCATAAAGTCGTAGGGAGGGAGACTCACTGACACTTCTCATGGTTCCTAAATTACCAGTCCATCGGAGAAAAAATGACAATAGCAAGCATCACGGGGAAATTTTTTTCATCTTTACTGTGGGTCCTGTTCAAAAGCTACTGAATTTTATAAATGACTGAACTATTCAAAGGGCCACATTGTTACGGTAACAGCAAGTTTCTTGGAAGGTAATGCATAGTGCCCAGCATAACTACCTAGCCGGTCACCATGGCGGTAATGTATGTGTTCCCTCTTACAGACACAAGCTGGTGAGGGTCGAGTGTATAAATGTCTCTTTAACCATAAGTTTGAAGAATCCATGAGTGAAAAGGTAAGAGTTACTTTCAAAAACAAACCGGTATTTTCTTTGTTTCTTAAAAGCTACCTCAAATCCTTGTCAACAATATTCTTATACTCTTACCAAATATAAATGACTGATAAAGCTTGTGCTTTGCAGAGGTGAGGTACTTGGCTTTCAGTGGGGTACCAAAGCATATTTCAGTTAAGCCAAGGTAAAGATGCTTTAATTGTGATTTTCTAGACATGGGAAAGCCTATTGGGAATCAACTTTGGGAGTAAAATTGGAGAATTTTTTATCAGAAGAACAATGAAGCCTCCCCTACTGCTCAGGAAGTTTAAGCTAACCAAACCAGTGTGCTTCATAGATGATTAGATCTTTCATCTCCAGCAGCTATTTCATTAAGCAATCTCATTACTGCTACTCCTCAGACCCTGGGTGAAGCAAGGATCTTTCATGACTTTTAAAAGTACTTAGTTTTAGTTTTCCTATCCTGTCATATATTGTCCTATGCAGAACTGAAGAAATGTTTTTTCTCTTCAAGTCCTTAAATCATTTTTACTAATTTAAAATGCACGACTGGAACTGCTAGCATTGTATCAGTTATCACTTTGATTCTGGTGAAATAAGCTTTAGGGATATTGCTGAGGAGAAAAAGAACACTTTGTCAAGTTAATATATTCAATCTATCAAGTACTGGTGTGTTGAGGATACCTGCTGTTGTAGCAACAACCAGCAGTGCACTGTAGAAGTGTAGGCTTCCTCACCCATTTACCCCTGCTTCTATCCACATTAGTTCAGCATACTTGTGCAAGATTTTAACCTAACTTAAAACAAGCATTTTGGTTACAACTGCAGTTGTTGACCTGAACTTGGCCTTGAGCCTCTTCTTGTCTTAGTGGCACATGTGACCAGTTGGGCCACCTCAGTCATCCTGCATCTCTGCTGCACTCTGTCCTCAGTGTCGAGAAGCACTAACAACTCGCCAAAAGCTGATTGCCCAGGATTATAAAGTTAGTTATTCATTGGCCAAATCCTGTAAGAGTGACTTGAAGAAATACCGGTGCAATGTGGAAAACCTCCCTCGGTCCCGGGAAGCCAGGCTCTCCTACCTCCTAATGTGTCTGGAATCAGCTGTGCACAGAGGTAAGTTAATTTCTTCCTGTCCTTTGCTTTTTGAATTCACATTTTAAAGCCTCTTCTACCTATAAATGTTAGTTTTCTCCTAGGTTTGCTCTTTTCAATACACCAGAGCCTTATAATTCAGTAGTATAACTCTACGCTGCAGTCTTAGTATCCCCAAGCCTTGTTGAAAGGCCTACCTCTTAGCTTAATCCATTTTATTTTTCTTTGTAGTTTTTGAAAGTAAGGTACGTTTCTCAAATCCAAATATTTTAATTTTTAAAATGTGTATTTTGCGGCAATTTTAGAAGAGTCAGGGCAGCATAATGATAAAGCACATGAGATTTGGGTCAGAGAGAGATGGCTTCATATGATAGCTTTATTACCAAACTAATGGCTAGATGACCATTTACTTTTCTTAGTCTCCAGTCCTCATTTTTTTTAAATCTGTAGAACAGGGCCTTGCTGGTGGTGCAGGGGTTAAGTCTCAGCGCTATTAAGCTATTGTCAGCCACCACAGCACAAGTTTGATCCCCAGCTAGGGAGCTCCCCACATGGTGCAGGAGACCTCTCCTGTCTCGCCCGCTGCTCCCCTCAGCAGTGTATTTCAGTAGATCCGTCTGGTCTGCTCCCTACTCTGTCTCTGATGAATCCTCTCATTGCCCGAACCTCTAACCTACACCCCAGTTTTTGTATGTATAAATAAAAATGAATCTTCAAAATAAATCTGTAAAAGAAACATAACACTACTTATATTGAGATGTTCTTGAAAGGATTGAATGAGGTAAGATTTGGCATAGTACTTAGCATACATTAAGTGTAAGTACTGTTGTTATTATAATAGTGATAATATTAAGAAATTAAACAGTAAAATAAAGAATTGGCCTCACTGAGTCAAACTGCAAGGCTTCAAGAATGAAATTCCTAGCTCTTACTGAATAAATGTTGCTAGGTTAGTAATTAAAAGGTTAAGTAAAAATAAAAATCAATCATTAAATAAAACTCAGAACTTTTTGGTGAATTTTTTCGTGTCTAGATAGTAAAAAATTCCTAAAGTTTGAAGTGATGGGATAGTAATCACAAATGATACATGGATTTGGGTTGAATACCAAAGAACATTTTGGAAACAGTTGTAGAATTTTGGTTATGGTCTGGGTGTTAGATGAAAAGTTTCTAAAATGGAAAGGTGGAGATTATTATCTAAAGTATATTTATGTGTAAAGTATATGTAAAAGTGTATTTGCAACAGTATACATGATATAACCTAATTTTGGTATTTAACAAAATGCAGTTAATGTTCTTACACTGCAAATTAATAAGAAACATACACAAAAAATTCCATAAGTAATTGACCAAAGGTTACAAGCAGGTAATTCAGAAAAGTTATACAGATGGCTCATATTAAAAAGACTGATTATATTAAGTGTTGGCAACAACATGGATGACTTGGACTATTTTATGCTGCTAATGAAAATTTAAAAAGGTACTACTGGGAGGGATTAGAGAAAAAAATGGTACCGCCACTTTGGAAAACAGTTTGCCAGGTTTTTTTTTTAAGTCAAACATACATTATCATATGATCCAGCTGCGTAAATCCTAGGTCACCGAATGACAGGAAAGCGTTTCTCCAATAGGCTGTTGTACATGGATGATCATGACCATCGTATTTGTAATAGCCCCAAACTGGAAATAACCCAAATGTCTGTCAACAGTTGAAAGGGGGGCCTCCCTGGTGGTGCAGGGGGTTAAGTGTCAGCACTTTGAAGTTATAGGCAACCTATGCATTACTAGTTCAATCCCTGGCCAGGGAGCTTCCCACATGGCACAACGGACCTCTCTTGTCTCGCCCAATGCCCCCCTCATCAGTGTATTTCAGTAGATCCACCTCTTCTCCCCACTCTGTCTCTGATGAATCCTTTTACCTCCCCCCTTCACCTCTCTGGCCTACACCCCAGCTCTTGTATGCACAAATAACAGCTCTTGTACACAGAAATAAATAAATCTTAAAAAAAAAAACAAAAAACGGGGCCTCCCTGGTGGTGCAGCGGTCGAGTGCTGCGCTGTGGAGCTGTCGGCAGCGCATGATGTGGGTTCAATGACCAGCCGGGGAGAATCCCACATGGTGGGGCAGACCTCTCCTGCCTCGCCCGCTGCTCCCCTCAGCAGTGTATTTCTGATCTGCCTGTTCTGCTCCCTGCTCTGTCGCTGGTGAACCCTCTTGCCGCCCCCCGCCTCTGGCCTGTACCCCAGCTTGAAAAAAAAAAAAACAACAGTTAAAGATGTACACAAATAGGCCTCCCTGGTGGCGCAGCGGTTAGGCGCTGCACTGCGGAGCTGTCAGCAGTGGCAACGCGAGTTCGATGCCCGGCCGGGGAGATTCCCACATGGTGCGGCAGACCTCTCCTGCCTCACCCACTGCTCCCCTCAGCAGTGTATTTCTGATCTGCCTGTTCTGCTCCCCACTCTGTTTCTGGTGAACCTTCTCGTCACCCCATGCCTCTGGCCTGTACCCCAGCTTAAATAAATAAATCTTAAAAAAAAAATAAGTAAAGATGTACACAAATAGCCATATATCCACACTAAAATTATATTACTCAGCAGTAAGGAATGAACTGTTGATACATGGATGAATTTCAAAATAGTCTGAGTGAAAGAAGTCAGATGAAACAAGAGTGACATACCAGAAGATTTTACTTATTTAAACTTGGTAAAAATGCATGTCAAAAAATTAATCCAGGACCTCCCTGGTAGCGCAGCGGTTAAGCGCTGCACTGTGGAGCTGTCGGCAGCAGCGACGTGAGTTCGATGCCCAGCGGGGGAGATTCCCACATGGTGCAGCAGACCTCTCCTGCCTCGCCCACTGCTACCCTCAGTGGTGTATTTCCATTGATCTGCCTGTTCTGCTCCCCATTCTGTCTCTGGTGAACCCTCTCGCCGCCCCACGCCTTGGGCCTGTACCCTAGCTTGTAAGCATAAATAAATAAATCTTAAAAAAAAATTAATTCAGTCACAGAACACAGATCAGTGGTTGCTGGGATGGATAGGAGCGGAAGGGAGAGAATCTAAAGTAAAGAGGCATGAGGAGGCATGAGAGGACTTTTGGAATTGATGGGCATGGTTAGTGCTCTGACTGTGGGGATGGTTTGTTTCACTAGTGTATACATGCCAAATTGTATGCTTTAAGTATGTGTGCTTATTAAATGTCAATTATACCTCAGGAAAGCTGTTTTTTAAAAAATTCTTCTGTTTTCACAGTTGGCATTTACAGTTTAAGGCAGTGGCGGGGGTGCTGTAATGAATATTTGAAGGGTATAGTAATACTCCCACCCATCCACAGTTTCAGTTACTTGCAGGTTCAGTTTACCTGTGGTCAAAATATTACCACAGGCAATATATTGTGGTCAAAATAAATGCAGTGAGATATTTTGAGAGGCCACAACCACATAAATTTTATTGCAGTATATTATTCTACTTGTTCTTTTTTATTATTGCTTTAATCTTTTACTGTATCTAATTTATAAATTAAACTTTATCATGGGTATGTGTGCATAGGAAAAAACCAGTATATGCAGGGTTCAGTACCATGCACAGTTTCAGGCATTCAGCAGCGATCTTGGGATTTGTCTGTGGCAAGTAAGGGGTTCTACTTTCATGTTTTCTACAAACTTAACTGTGTACAGTATGATTGTTCTTTGACTTCCATTCTTACCTCACTGGTTATCTTACTGACAAGACTTCCTTTGGCAAAATACTCATATCATTAATTTTGTAGTGCACATTTGTATAGTGCAGCATACTGTCGGGGAAAAGCCTAGTCTCTGGAGTGTTGAGCTCCTTTTATGCTGATAAAGCTTTTGCTAAGTCCTAAGTTTTTTTAGTGTAAATAGTAATATGACTGGTCTCTTATATTCTAGGAAAAAAATGTGTACTTTTAAAATGTGTCATATCTGAGCCCAGTCTCACTACCGATCATGTTATGACTTAAATCCTTACCTAGGGCGTCAAGTGAGCAGTGAATGCCAGGGGGAGATGTTAGATTACCGACGTATGTTGATGGAAGACTTTTCTTTGAGCCCTGAGATCATCCTGAGCTGTCGGGCAGAGATTGAACACCACTGTTCTGGATTACATCGGAAAGGGCGAACCTTGCATTGTCTGATGAAAGTCGTTCGAGGGGAGAAAGGGAACCTTGGCACCAACTGTCAGCAAGCGGTAAGGGAAAATTTTCTACTGCCATTTTGAATGTGACATTTATCTGCTAACCAGTCCCTTCCTGCCACCGCCCAGCATGCTTCATCTGGGTCATTTGTGACATCACAGTGAACATTAGGTATTACACACCAGACACAGACTGTTGTTTCTTTAGGCAAATGGTAGTAAGAAATTGGAATTTGCTGCAGAGCAGAAATTTGAGTCCATAATCAATAAAAAGACCTATACATTCAAAGAAATAGATAAAATGCAGTGTCTGCTGAGGTTTTTTTAAGAAAAGGTAACTTGGAGATTAGGTTTTTGAAACTGATAATCAAGGCACTGTTTTGGCAAATCAGGAGTGGTCCCCACTAAAAGAAATTGTCGCAATAGTTTTCATTAAACTGAGGCTGCAAGAGAGCTGAAAGGAATTGAAAGTTTCTTAGAGTTTCTTTTTATTATTATGTGCAGTGTGGTATAAATTCCTGGCCTGGAAGATCAAGAAAGCATGTCATTTTCAAAATCCTACCAATCTTAATAGGCAAAGGAAACTATGCACAGAAGATGCTTTGTTTCTCTATCCCCAAACTCTACAATCAGTTCTGTAAAGATAGATGGGAAAATTAGTATACTTTTCTTGGGAAGATAAAGTTATTCTTATCCATGGTTCATAAACAACTGAGTAGCTGAAGATCAGGTACATTGTAAAGTTAATTGAAAATTATGGATGGAGTGCATCTGTATCATTGCCATCATACTTTTTACTGACTAAGAATCAGAACAATTTACAGAACCAAATGCAGCAGGGGTGCTGGGTCCTTTTCCTGTACTTACCTTTGGGTAAAACAGAAGATACAATTGAACTTTACATCCCAAATTAGAAAGTTGAGGTTCTCAGTGAAACTTTATGAAGCCCACAATGGTCTTCTGTTATTGACATTTTTATTAAAAATTAAATATTAATTTTATTTTCCTGCTAATCATGTAAAATCTGAATTGTACGAAAAAACAATAGAATTTTGTTGTGGAGTAAAATTTCATCTTAGCTCTTACTACTTACTGCTTAGACTGTGGCCTAGACTAGACAGTTATTTAGGCATGATATAGTGGGAAAACAGGCAAATGTAGCCTCTTCTCCAAAATACCAAACCTAGCTAGAAGGAAGGATTCTGGTATCTACTGTGGTTTCAGGAGGCACAATATAGTTCCTTAGGAGCAATCCTTACTGGCAGCTGCCCTTGGGAACCTCTGCTGGTGTGTATGCCCAGGTCCCAGACCAAGAATAAATCAAGACATACTATATTTACCTTTCATCCTTAATGCAGAATGTTGGGAATAAAGCTATCTGCTTACCTAGGATACATTTGTATAAGATATACAGGAAAATTTAAAAAAAGAAAAAGATGAATTGGTTTGACTTTATTTTGTGGCATCTAATTCTAGATGCCACATCTAGGACTTTTTAAAATTTAGCTTGTTAAATGGATGGAGCTAGAAGGGATCGTGCTCAGTGAAATGAACCAGAAGGAAAAAGAAAAATATCAAATGGTTTCACTTGTAGGAGGAATATAGGTGAGCCAAATAAGAGTTCAGGAGGAGAAAATAACAAACAAAACAAAAACAAAAAACTAGCAGTCAACCATAAATAAGAGACATTCTGCAGGGGAGAGGGAGGAAGAGGGACCAAAACAGGGGAGAAAAGAGCACAAGGGACTATGGTGATGGTTCACAGGTGAATTGGTGGTGGGTAACCTATGGGGAATACACAATAATGTAAAGGATATAAATAAATAACAATATACAGAAAAGTAAAATAAAATAAATAAAATTTAGCTTGTTAAAAGAAATGATGACTCAGCTTGAAAGATAAATGAGTACCACTCACCTGATCATCTATGCCCAGAAGTATTTTCCAAACCTGGAAGCTAGCATCAAATAATGAAATTTGTGGTTTTGCCCGCATTAAATTTACCAAGTGGGAAAGAAACAGTTTTTTATTTTTATGAACATTAGGTTTTTAGCTTTTGCTCACAAAAAAATGGAAGGTATCCATGATCCAAAGAGATTTTACCTAGTCTGCTATTACATTATCCATACACAATCAAATGGAGAAATATTTTGAAATAATTTATTTTGAATGGTGTTCTTTGTTTTTCATAGTTTTCTTTGTTGACGCAATAGATTTTGACACCTATCTTGATTGACCATTAAGTTTCCCTGTTCTTTGGTGATGCTTTGATTCAGTGATCTCGCAACAAATAGTAAACTGTGATGCATAAAGATGGCATCATAGTAAATACATACTCTTCCAAATGTAGGCAGTTAGGAGTTTATTAATTTTTTCTTCATGTCTGAAAGAATCTGATCCTACTCTCTCCAAGGCCAAAGGTGACTGCTTAGACTCTTCTCACTTCTCAGAAGCACAGGAGCTGGGATAGACGTATGCTTAGGAAGGACTCCAGGTCCTTAATGTTTATTTACTGCATTGCTGTTGCTGGACTCCAGAGTGGCAGTGTTCCCTCAAGCTATTAGCCTACTAGAGAGTATAGGGCATTTATTTTCTCCTTTCACTGATGCAATTCAGTTCATTCATTGTGTCGGCCACGGCTGCCTGACACAATTCTTGCAGAGACTTCCATATGCCCTTGGTGATTTTAACTGTCCTCAGAAATAGATTTAACACTTTGGTCTTTGTCAACGTCATAACTAGAATTGGTGGCCATTTGACAGTAATTTTCCTACCAACTAAACGTTACACTCTAGCTTCTCCCCAATTGCCACCAAGAATTGTTGTAAATAACTTTTATTCCAGAATATTGGAAACCTTTCATATTTCTCTCATCTTGGAGACGCACCTTTTTTAGGGTCGATAGAATTGAGTTTTCTTCATTTCCTTTTGATCTGTGTACTCCCATCAATAACGTCAGTGTTTTCATCTGAGTCCCTCTGGGATTGTGGGTCAAATGTTTGAGGACCAGAGAAGGTTCCTACGGAGGCTAAATCTGTGACACAGGAAGGGCTCTAATTCTTTCCCGTGGAACGAAAGGAACCAACCAGTAAGAACTGTAGTTTTCAAATTTTCTGTTATTTAAGATTCCCACCCCCAGACACCATCTGCTTACCCATCTGTAGTAATCAGATTTTTTAACATCTATAAAATGCTTTGCCGTTTACACAGCCTTCTCCTATATATTATTATTACTTAAAATCTTCTGCAGTTAGAGAATCTAGAACACAGAGGTTAATCAACTTGCCCATGTTCTCAAAGCTAATATCTGTCAGAGCCAGAACTATTAATAGAACTCAGGTCCTCTGGTTCTTAATTTAGAGCTTTTCCTCTGTGCCCCAATCACTTTCTCCTCAAAGACAGAAAAAAAGAATCTGCAGCTCATCATTTCATGCTTTTACTTTGTTCTGTGGCAGAGGGCAGATCAGACAAAAGTAAATGTTAAGGTATATGTTTCAATTTCAGCTGCACAAGGCAAGTATTTTTCTATTTACTTATAATGAGCAAACTCTGGTTTGCTTTTTGGTTGCATATAAGATGGTTAAGGAAAAATAGGAAGTTAAAGTATTCTAGTTTTTTGCAATTGATATATTTGCAAGTTAAAAGAAATCTCACATCTGTTTTATATGAACTAGTATACACGTGTTCAGATGCCAGTATCTGTGCAGCAAGATTCAAATTATAGGTCCTTATGACCAAATTAGGTCTCTAACTGGAAATGTCTTCTATGTGCTCTTCTCCACTCAATTCTGACTTGACCCTGAGTATTAGAGTTAGTAATGTGATTAAAAGATTGGCAGATTTAAGGAAAGAGGCAGCGTTTATAATTGTAAACAGCAGCGTTTGTTCTGCAGACGTCCAGAAATGATTCAGACAGGTAATCAAGCAATCTGCACATTGGTGTAAACCGAAGAACTTGCCATGTAGGTAAAGAAACCAGTTGGAAATTATTTCACAAGAGCTCTTGAGTTTAGCACGGGATAATTTCAGTACCTTGTTAAGAGTACATTGTGATGTATCACACTGATAACTGATTGTATGAAGCCATGACATTGTTCTTCCCTGATGTGTAAGTGACTTTCTTCCTTCTTAATTTTTTTTTTAATCCAGCTTCAAACACTGATTCAGGAGACTGACCCTGGTGCAGATTACCGCATCGATAGAGCTTTGAATGAAGCTTGTGAATCTGTAATTCAAACAGCCTGCAAACACATAAGATCAGGAGACCCAATGTAGGTTCTTATTTGTTACTTTTACCCATATTGTATGTTATTTGGCAGTGCAGCAAAGGAAACGTTCCCTCCCATGACTTGTGGGTTATTGAAGATCTTAACTGCAACTTTGTTAAACAGGAACACATACCAACTTCTGTTAAAACTGGTTTTGGAATTAAAACTTTGGCTGTGTACTTCATCCATAATGTGGAGCCCCTTAGATTCAGCATTTTTTATTGACAGTGACTGAGCACATACAGGCCTATCCGTTGGGCCACTGAGTAATTCCAAATTAAACTGAGAAGAATGACATACTTTTGACTCCGTACTTTTCATCCTTTTTTAAAGACTTATTTATGCATACAAGCTGGTGTACAGGCCAGAGACCTGGGGCGGCGACAGGGTTCACCAGAGATAGAGTGAGGAGCAGAACAGGCAGACCGACAGAAATACACTGCTGAGGGGAGCAGCGGGCGAGGCAGGAGAGGTCTGCCGCACCATGTGGGAATCTCCCTGGCCAGGCGTCAAACTGGCGTCGCCACTGCCGACAGCTCCACAGCCACCAAGGAGGCCCCCTTTCGATCCTTTTTAAATTTTAACTCATTGTATATACGTTGGCTACTTGATAATCATTAGAAAGTAATTATACTTGAAATAGAAAGCAAAATCGAGGCGTAGAGGGTAATCATAGACAAAAGGAACTCTAGGAAAGCTGTAAAAATGCCATAATAAAGTGTTTAGTTCTCATGCATTCCTTTTATTCCATGTGATGTACAAGTAGTTCTTAAGACCAGGTTGCAGGTAAGAACAGATTTCCCATTCTGTAAAAATCCTTACAGCCTGCAGCTGCAGTACCCAATAATAAAACTAATGCAGTCCATGTTTATCATCATTCATGTATGCATACATTCCTGTTGTTCATGCTGTGGTAGGAGAATGAAAAAAGGTATTCTTTCTTAGAGCTTTTTGTGTGGTTGTAGGAGATAGACACACCCACTTAAAACTAATCAAGAGTATTTACCAACTTAAAAATAGCTGCCTCAGCCATGAAGGGGCAGGGGAGAGGGAGGAAGGAGGGAACTTGCTGTTACAGATTAAAATAGATTTAAGATACTGTCAGTTAAATCCAATGCGTGGGCTTTTTCAGGGTCCTGACTTGAACAGACATGTAAAAAGACGTGAGCTGATGGAAAAATTTAAAAGCTGACTTTATATTACGTGATATTGAGGATTTTTTTTAAATTAATTTCTTTCGGTGAATAATGGTGTTACGTTCTCACACTGTAGAAAAATGTGCCGAACTATATATGAACAAAATGATGTGGTATCTGGAATTTGCTGCAAAGTATCAACAAGAAGGGGTAGAGTTAAAACAAACTTGGCAATAGCTTGATAAAGCTATGAGGAGGGTTGGTCAATATTATATAATTCTTTACTTTTGTGTGTATTGGAAAATTTTCATAATAAGCAGTTAAACCCAAAACAGCTGCACACCGATCTTGTGCAAGCTGAGTCCTAAGTGTCTCTAAAGTGATAGAAGACTTAAATCGCTGCTGGGTTGAGTTAATTTGAGTGAGTCTCAGAAAAATTAATCCCTAACTACACTAGGAAAATGGCTGAGTGGCTTTTTCTAAGTCCAGGAAATACTGACATGAGAATGCTGAACCTATTGTCAGAACCCTGCTTTCTCTCATTGTATCTTCACTGCTTTCCTCCAGGATCCTATCATGCCTGATGGAACATTTATACACAGAGAAGATGGTGGAAGATTGTGAACACCGTCTCTTAGAGCTGCAATATTTCATCTCCCGAGATTGGAAGTGAGTATTTTTAACCCAGAATAAGTGTAAACCTCAGTCTGTCCTGTACTCAGTAGCCCCTCTACATTTTGATTGTTGTTGTCCCCTCCTCTGTCCTTGTCTTATTTTCCATCCCCACCTTTAAAGCAGCTGGTACTGGACCAGTCTGCTCTTCCTGATTCCCAGGTTCACCTGCTTCCTGAACCTTTTCTGGTAATTGATGTTTTTTTACCCTCCTACTTTGCTAGAAAGAGATTACTGGAAATTTCGATCTGTTTTGATTTCTGTTCTTCAAATTAGCTACAGACAGCTGGGTGGGACTTTCTCTGTGCTTATTCAGCCCATCTAAACTGAAATCACAGAGTTAACTAAACTTACTACCTTAATCAAAATCATGGTTTTTCCTCTAATATTGTCAACCTATCACCATAAAATGCTTCATGGTACAGGGTACTCATTAAATATTGCCTCTTTTTCTCCCACTGAATAGTTCTCCCCCAAAGTTCATTATATAATGTGGACAGAATTAAGCATCTACTGGTCTTGTTTGGAGAATCAGCAGACCTACTGCCTAATCCATTGTCCAGATAGATGTCATTTTTTTCCCCCTTTAATTGAAAGTGGATCGGGAACATATTCAAGTAAACTAGAAATAACTTGTGTGAGAAAAGAGGAACAATTTTACTAGACATTGAGTAGGAAGATTTTGTTTTTCTTGCCATTTCTTGACCCTTGTTGAATCCAGTATATCAAGTAGAATTGAAATTCATTCATTAAAAAAAAAGGAATGAGGGCCTCCCTGGTGGCGCAGTGGTTAAGCGCTGTGCTGTGGAGCTGTGGACAGCGGTGACGCGAGTTCGATGCCCGGCCAGGGAGATTCCCACATGGCAGGCAGATTTCTCCTGCCCCGCCCGCTGCTCACCTCAGCAGTGTGTTTCTGACTATCTACCTGTGCTGCTCCCCACTCTGTCTCTGGTGAACCCTCTTGCCGCCCCATGCCTCTGGCCTGTACCCCAGCTTGTATGAATAAATAAATAAATCTTTACAAAAAAAAAAAGGAATGAGTATACAGTTTCAAATTGCCTAGTGATGGGTACAGCCCTGTTTTTTCTTTTCACTCTGGCATGTCATTGCTGAGTATGTTACTGTAATGTCGTATGCCTTGCATCACCAGAGTAATAGCTTTGTGCTAGAGCTTAGAGTTTCTGTATTAGGATTGACTTCTGTGTGTTCATGAAGAGCAAAATTCAGGAATATACTTTTGCTTACCTGCTGTCTCCACTACCCTGGAGGTGATTATCAACAAGGACACAAGCACCTGTAAAAACCGTTAGCGTGCTGTAGAAGGAAAGGTATGTAGTAATCGTGTTCTCCCTTGATCTTGTAGGTTGGACCCCGTCTTATACCGCAAGTGCCAGGGAGATGCATCCCGTCTTTGCCACACCCATGGTTGGAATGAGACCAGTGAACTAATGCCTCCGGGAGCCGTGTTCTCTTGCTTGTATAGACACGCCTATCGCACCGAGGAACAGGGCAGGAGGGTATGATTCAGTTACTGGCTTCATTTCTCCTTATCATTTGTTTTTTAAATTAGTTTGCTGTATATTGTTCTGATTTCTGTCATCCTATAAAAACTTGTTTAATCTGTCCAATAGGGAGGGTCTTGCTGCACAGCTTGAAATGTCTTCATCCAGTGAGTGCCCATATTGTTGCTCTCAGCTTCTTTCCATCTGATTTTGTGTCTTTGACAAAGTGGATTGGGGACATTTCCAGCTCTTTTTTTCCCTTTAAATTACTGAAATCTGTATCACCATAGACAGTTAAACTCTGCTGCCCTAACTTGGTTTAGCTTTAAAGATCCATTAGGAGCTCTCAGCCAGGATACAGATGCTCCACAGCACCTTGTGGCTGAGGCCTCCCCCACAGAAAAGTAGTGGGAGCAGAAGCCTTCATCCCCCAGTCTCGTGGTATGTGTCTACTGTGATATCTGCTTCTTGGTGGGATATTTGTGTGTGCTTAGCTCTCAGACAACTTTTGATGCCTCTGGTGCCAAACAGAAATGCACCTCACTCTCTAGGGAGGCTTTTGTAAGCCTTTTGAGATACCCTACTACTTTTCAGTCCTGTTAGATAGGGAAAGAGATAAGATGTTGTGGCACATGAGTGTTTATAAAGACACCTTCTAAACCTAATGCAAAAGTTTGACTGTGTAGGTTTCAGAATGAGAAGACCCAGTATAAAGAAGTGGTTTGTGTAAGTTACTTCAGTCTTAACCTAGATTTATACTAGTGGGTAAGAAAATACAGGAATTTGTTTTTTCTTTAATACATTTCTCCTAGCCACAAGAGCTCCTAAATCCTAGCATCTTGCTAGGAATCTTACTTTCACTGTCAATGACAGCTTTCTCACAGTCTTTCTGAAAGTATTTTCACCTGTTTTGCATTCTGCTTATTCCCTTTATAACTCAACTGGAAGAGTCTAGTTCTTACCTGTAGTAACTGTTACTGCTACTGTTATGTCCTTGCTCTGAATTTAGGTAAATTTGAACTCAGTTCTCCTGACCCAAATGTGTATCCTCTCCTAATTGGATCCAGAATTCTATTCCACATTCATTCATTAGAGTAAATTAATTTTGCTAAATTAAAAACTATAACTTAATCAAATTGAATCCAGTCTTCTTTTTATCAGTATACTCTCAGAAAAGAATATTGTTTCATATAGCATGTTAGAAAATGTTGAATGTATAATCTTCTAGATATAGTGGCTTTTAGAAGCCCCTTAGAATATCTCATTCTTATTCCGGAAGAAATTCCAAGTATATGATTTTATATAAATAACTAAGTTATCAGTTTGTTTCCTGCTTTATCTAGTGGGGGTTTGCTTGTTTTGGTTTAGTTCTTGTATCTTTAAAATATTTTGCGTCTTCTTTTTCTTCTAGCTCTCAAGGGAGTGCCGAGCTGAAGTCCAGAGGATCCTGCACCAACGTGCCATGGATGTTAAGCTGGACCCAGCCCTCCAGAATAAGTGCCTGATTGATCTGGGAAAGTGGTGCAGTGAGAAGACGGAGACTGGGCAGGTGGGTCACTTAGCTGCCTATTTATCTTACAGTGATAGTGTGATCACCATAAAATTCATCTCTGTGTACTTCACAGTCATGATTTTTTGTATTAGTCAGTGTTCTCTTTTTAAGAAATCCTTGGGAAAATTTTCCCTTTGGTCTGTATATCAGGAACAACTGTACTTTTCCTAACCATAATGAATTCCTGTTATGGTTACTGTATTTTGTAAGTGATTATTTTCCTCTTGGTATTGCCTCTTAAAAAGCCAAAGGTATGGGGGCCTCCCTGGTGGCGCAAGGGGTTAAGTCTCAGCACTATGAAGCTATCTGCAGCCACTGGCCAGGGAGCTTCCCACATGGCGCAGCAGACCTCTCCTGTCTCACCCGCTGCTCCCCTCAGCAGTGTACTTCAATAGATCTTCCTGTTCTGCTCCCCACTCTGTCTCTGGTGAACCCTCTCACCCCTCCACACCTTTGGGCTCCCCTTCAGCTCTTGTATGCATAAATAAATGAATCTTTAAGAAAGTCAAAGGTGTGACCTGCCTTTAAACAAGTGTGTAAGATTGTGTGGTGGGCATTTTGTGGCCCCATCCCGTTTTCTTTAACATTTTCCTTTCTTTTCCTCTTTTTCACTTACTTTAATTTTATCTTGCCTCTTTTTTCTTTTCTAAATTTTGTAAACATTAAGTCCTTTTGAGGGAAAGGGAAAGCAGAGTATGAACATATAAATATATATATGTAAATACTCATATGCGTGAATGCATGTCGTCCAACAGTTCCACAGGCTACACAGGGATGGAGTTATTTTTCCCATCTAATAATTGACAAAAATGAGGCATTGGTTCCATTATATTATAACCTCTCCCTGTAGGAAAGCGTAGAGAAGGAGCAGCCCCTAAGAGTAACGTGTGTGCTGTCAATGGATCCGCAGGATTTTGTGCCCAGTTCATTACTCCATTGTAACTTAAGTTGGGAGGTATTACATCATCCACCTTATGGCAGGAAAACCAGACACCAAGTAACATTCACTTTTTAAAGCCCCTTTGATATTAGAACTAGAAGTGAACTTGCTTTCAAGTTCTACAGCATTCCCTGGGATTAAACTTTTAAAAAGTCACGCATAGAGGAATTACACATTTTTAAGATCCAGCATATCTTTCTCCTTCCTGGGCCTACTCTAGTTCTTTAGAGTTTATTGTTTGAAAAAGTGTGTTTCATACCTTTCTGCTTCTGTCTAATGAAGCAAGGGACATGGTGATGCAGGATCCCAGGAAATAGTTTCCTTTCATTCTCACCTCCCATACCCCCTTCCCCATAAAGTAACATTGAGAAAGCAGAATTACATTGCAACCCATCACTGTGAAACTAAACTGTAGGAAGAATTCCACTAATGGGATTTTTGTCTTAGCTGAGTATTTTACTCTCAAAAGTTTTACTTATTTTCCTTAAGGTTCCTTCCCCTCCCAAAGTTCTGACTGTTGTATAATTCCCACCTTTCCCATTCTCCTCCTTTCCCATTCTAATTCTGGAACAGAGCAGTTCTTGTAGAATAGTAAGGTAAACTTGATCCTTTAGCAGAGCATTTTGCTGAGAATTAGCTGTTGAGGTGCTTAGGAAAGTGAGCTGATGTTATGCTTTGCCCATGAAGTCTTAAGATACTCCATGGTGTTCACTGGTTTTTTAGTCCAATGATTTTTATCAGAATACAGATTTAAAATGGGAAGCAAAGATTATCAAAGCATAGGTAAAAATGAAATGGAAGGATGTTGATGGAATGGAGTAAAGTGCTGAAAAAAATATGTAGACTCTGCTGACACCTGAGCGTTGATGCATATTGGATTTGACAGTGTGGCCTGGAGGTTTTGTAAAGTTATTGTGCCACCTTGACCCTCGTAGCCACCCTGTTACAGCAAGTAATCGTCTTTTCAATAGTCTCAGTTTGGGGAATCAGCAAAGCCTTGGTCTTCAGTGCATTAGTTCTAAAAGGAAAGGAGGCCCACTGAAAGGGAAGTGGACACAGCAGCTCAGCGTCCCTTGATCGTGCATGTGAGTGACAGACGCCCGGGATGGCCTTTTTCTTTGCAGGAACTTGAGTGCCTCCAGGATCATCTCGATGACTTGGCTGTCGAGTGCAGAGATATAGTTGGCAACCTCACCGAGCTAGAATCTGAGGTAAGCCATTTGCAGCTCACAGGAGGAGTGCCCTGTCAGCAGCCTTTCCTTTTTTCTTAATTCTGCTGTTTCTAGACTTTGAGTGCAGATTCTTTGCAAAACAAAAGGAACACGGTCAGTTCCTTTTCATTTGCTTTGTAAATAAGTGTATTGTGTGGACCCAGCTCTCAGCTCTCATTTGCTCCATGTCTGGTTCCTCCAGCATCACCACTATGACGAAAGTGCTTCAACAGCTGGAGGCGGGGCTCAGTGGCCAGGCAGCTGCAGATTTGACACAGCTCTGTCTGCAGAATGCTCGACACAGTGCAGCTGACTGGAGTGTCTACAAGCACGAATCCCTTCAGACCCCAGGAAAGCTGTTCTTTTCTATAGTAAACGGAATCTTTGGAAGATTTTCTAAGCCACTTTTTGTGAATTAGTGACTAATTGAAGGAGAACTAAATTTAAAGCCTGTAAAAAAGATTATCCCTGTAACACGTGCCATAATACATAAACTTCTACTTTTGTCAGTCCTTAACCTCTTCCTCTCTGTATTTTTATAAATTTTTGTTTCACAATATAATCTGGCAGTAGCATTCAATAAAAAACTTAGTGTGAAAGTTAAAAAAAAAGCATATCATGTTGCTTCCTGAAACCCTCCCCTTCCTTCATCTCTCTAGAGAAACATTCTGTACATTTAGCCCTGTGCCTCCTTAAGTTCAGAAATATCTTCCCTTTAAGAAACAGTTAGAGCTATACTTCAGAATGTCTTAACCATATTCAAGAGTACTTCAAGCATTCCTGTTCTCTTTTTAGGTCTTCTAATTAAGTCATTTGGTAATATTTGGGTAATATTTGTGTGTTTAATGAAATAATCTGGGACTCCACTCAAACCTGGATGTTTTTATCCCTGAAGTCCACTAAATTATAAAAAAATGGAATTTTAAAAATCCTACAAATAGTGCTAACATTCATCTGAGGAGGTGTGAATCTATTCCCATAAATCACATACGGTGTTGTAAACCAGTGTTACCCCAATAAATAAATAATTAATAAACAAACAAATATATTAGAAATAACATCCTATAAATACAGGCATGTTATTTAGGAAAACAGATTATTACTGAGGTCTCGGGGCAGAGATTAGGAAAATAGGAATTACTATTTTTTATAATCATAAGCCTTTTAAAACTACTTGAATTGTAAAAATTGTCAGTACATTAAGTAACATTTCTCAACCTGTCTTTTTTCTTTCCTTTTTTGCTTTCTCGTTTTCAAATATTTGTCTTCTGTCATCTTCTGTTTTCTTCTCTCATTCTCATTGTCTTGTGATCTCTTCACTCTATGTGACTCTTGAAAGGAACCCCTTGTTTTTGCAGCTAGTGTGGGTAAGCAGGGGTTACTCTCTCTCAGAGGCCTTTAGTATGTGTTCCCCAGAGGCAGTCGCTTGTCATCTGGTTTGAGGACAACAGTCTGGCTTAGAACTTAAAAACTAAAGACGGATGTCATTTACCTCTGCTTTCATTTTAAACTGCTTAGCATTTTGGAAATGCTCCTAAAGCTTTACATACTCTGATATTTTTGTTAAATGTTCTTTCCTCCCCGACATCCTTAATTCTGCTCTCTGTTTCATTCAAATACAAGAACCTACCTCTAGAAAAGTTGCCTTTCAAAATGTAGTGGGGCAGCAGTTCTGTCTACGCTGGCCCATGGAACTTAAACACCGGAATTATTTCCAGTGTACATGTTAGATCACATGCCCATCGGAGGCTACTGATTCAGAAAAAGTCTGTTCCTCCCTCAACATGTAGCCCTTTCTAAAGGAGATTTGTTAATATGTTTAATCTTTTGCAGGATATTCAAATCGAAGCTTTGCTGATGAGAGCCTGTGAGCCCATAATTCAAAACTTTTGCCACGTAAGTGATGTGTAGAGAAACAAGGGTTAGAAATAGAACTGTTCTGTTACTTTATTCCTTTTTTCACTTACTGAACTACTAAATTGTGGAGTGAAACCCCGAGGAAAGCCCACTATAGTGGGCACGTGCGAGGACAGCAATGAGGGTGCCACACGGCTCACTTTCTTATTGAAGCCTCATGCAGGAAACCTAGGCTGTGTAAACTTTATTCTCCGATTGTTTATCCCTTTAACTATTCAGGCCTTTTTTGATATAATTTCTGATGTGTCTTGTTGGGGAAAGCTCTAGAACTTGTCTGGCTTGCATATTTTCATGGACCAGAGTGTAGGATTTGTTCATTCCTTGTCACTAATGGCGTGTGAATGTGCACTGCCTTCCGCAGGATGTGGCAGATAACCAGATAGACTCTGGGGACCTGATGGAATGTCTGATCCAGAACAAACACCAGAAGGACATGAATGAGAAGTGTGCCATCGGAGTCACCCACTTCCAGTTGGTCAGTAGCACCTGGCTTTTGATTCCCTGTTTGGTTGCTTGGACGGTTACTGAATCCCTTCTTTCAGAACATCAAAACCCCTCTTCTGTGAACAGTTGCCTTTTCCAAATGCATATCTGATTTCACTGTGCTCTCCATCAGTATGGTTTTTATCCTCCAATGCTGGGGACTTTGTTCAGCTCCTGGAAATGCGGTACCCTTTGGCAGCAGGTGACCCTTTGGGATAGACCAGTCTCAGGCGTTTCCTGCCTCAGTCACATGACTTGTCTCCATAGCTGCTTAAGGCTTTCCTTGAAGATGTAGTGTCAGTGGGATCTGCTGTTTTGTGTCACTCTTCAGTGCAGCAGCCCAAATGTGTATCTGAACTCTTTAACACTTTGTGGTCCGCTCATGTGTTAGTATGTGTTTTTGCCACTAGTATCACGTATTAATATGTGTTCATCTGGTCTCTGGTTTTTCATGCCACGGTGGATTTATTTGGAACTATTAGGAGCTATTTCTTTTTTTTTTTTTTTTTTAAGATTTATTTATTTATACATACAAGCTGGGGTACAGGCCAGAGGTGTGGGGCAGCGAGAGGGCTCACCAGAGACAGAGTGGGGAGCAGAACAGGCAGATCAGAAATACACTGCTGAGGGGAGCAGCGGGCGAGGCAGGAGAGGTCTGCCGCTCCATGTGGGATTCTCCCTGGCCGGGTGTCGAACTCGCATCGCTGGGTGTCGAACTCACATCGCGGCTGATGACAGCTCCACAGCGCAGCGCTTAACCGCTGCGCCACCAGAGAGGCCCAATTAGGAGCTATTTCTTTGATCGTACTCAGTCTAGAAGCTTTACACATTGTTTTGGTGAAAGTGTAAGGTGTTTTATGAGAGATATTACAGTTTTTTTAATATCCAGTAGTTCAGAGTTGTGTGTGTTTTATTGAATGCTTATACCATTCATGTGGTGGCACAGAAAATGGCCAGCCCCAAGGGCTGGTAAATTTAAAGGGCACCGGCACACAAAGTGTTAAGTCCTGGCCTCCTTGCTGGCACAGGGGTTAAAAGTGTCAGTGCTGTCAAGCTATCACCAGTCACTGCAGCCTGGGTTTGATCCTGATCAGGGAGCTGTCCCACATGGCGCAGCAGACCTTTGCTATCCTCACCCATTGCTGCCCTCAGCAGTGTGTTTCAGTGGATCTGCCTGTTCTGCTCCCCACTCTGTCTCTGGTGAAGCCTCTTACTGCACCCGCCGCACCTCTAGCCTACACCCCAGTTCTTGTATGCATAAATAAATAAAGTAAATCTTTTTTTAAAAAATGAAATCATGCTACCGAGGTCCGGCTTTTGAGTAAGAAGGTTAAACCCTCTCTTTCATAGTTACCACCTAGCTAAAGGAAGTGTTTCTGGTAAAATGAGCACTTCCTTGCTGGGAGGATCACATGTGTACATGTGGATACAATCATGTGTATAAAATGGACCTTTTCTTGGGCATGTAGCCCACCTGACTTCCTTCACACATTGCTCTGGAGTACAGGCACTGGGAGACAGTGAAGGAAAAGACAGACCCCACCCATGTCAACTCTGTGTTCTAAGAAGAGACAGGTGCAAAGACACATTTACAGATATCACGGTCTAACATTGGGCCTATGAAGAGAAGTAAAGCAGCATAAAAGTTGGAGAGTGAAGGTGAAAGGAGGTATTTGAATAGAAAAGTCAAAAAAAGTGACAGAGCAAACCCATGGGAAGATCTGGGAGAAGGACCGTGCGGCAGAGGGAACCACATGTGTGTGATTGGAATGGCGGGGAGACCGGTAATAGAGTAACAGGGAGGTTGGCAGGTGATGAAGTCAGACGGGCAGTGAGGATGAGCCGTGCAGGAACTGGAAAGCAGTTTCTGCAAACAACAGGGTCACTGGAACTTGCCACGGAGCTTCTGATTTTCTTTCTCATCATCTTTTTCAGGTACAAATGAAGGATTTTCGTTTCTCCTACAAGTTTAAAATGGCCTGCAAGGAGGATGTCTTGAAACTTTGCCCCAATATAAAAAAGAAGTACGTAGCTCTGAATTGATTCATTCTGCTTCCCTAATGTCCTTCTTTCATACTCAATAAAATATCCAGGGTGCCAGGCAGCCTCCTGTGTGCAGGGAGCCCAAAGGCCTTCCGTACATGCCTTTGGTGGGGTCGCCAAGCACTCAGAACCTAGACAGATCATCTTTATAGCTGCCCTAGGGGTACCACTGTGGAGATGACTCTGACTGGAGAATCTTTCGGCTAAAGGAGAGATTTTAATTTTTCCAGGTTCAGGTTATCTAACTGATGAAACAGAGATTGTTTACTTAGAGGAGCAACCTGCAGTGTGAATAAAAGGTTCATTGACTTATTCCCACCATCTCCACATTATGTCATTACTTCAGGGAAGCAGCAGAGGCTTTACTGAGTCAGAGATCTAGTGAAGAAACAAAAACTTGATTCATTTAAGAATGAGCTCTTAATGAGGAGAGTGATGCACTTTTACAGTATGACTTCTCTTTGCAAAGGCAATTATTAGAACATGTTTCCCTTGTCCACACCTAGTTCCCATCTTGCACAGGTTTCTCTTTCTTTCAGGGATGAGATTTACTGTACAGCAGGACACAGTCCAGAGTTAAGAGCAGTATTCTTCTCTGGTCACGTTTTTAACAAAATAATGGAAGTGTTGAACTGTCCCTGCTCCCCTGCCCTCTGTGGCCTCTCCACCAGCCAGAAATGTGATCAGCACTCTGGCTGTGGCCTAACTTTTATGACATACAGTCAAAATGCTACTTTTAGCTCTAAATTCATGGTGAGACTTCCAAGAAAGGCATTCCAAAGCCTGGTACAGGGGGCTGTGAGTTCTGGGGAGATACTGCGGCGCCTGACCCGGCCCAGCTTCCGGCCGCCTGCCTGTGTGTGGCTCCAGTCTGTCTCAGGCTGCCTTCTGTCCTTGGCAGGGTGGATGTGGTGATCTGCCTGAGTACCACGGTGCGCAATGACACTCTGCAGGAAGCCAAGGAACACCGGGTGTCCCTGAAGTGCCGAAAGCAGCTGCGGGTGGAAGAGCTGGAAATGGTAATGCCCCGCCAGATAGACTTGGTGCCGGAAGTTGCAGGGGCAGGGTTTGGAAAGGTTGGGTGAGGGGTGAGGGCAAGTGGGCATTTTTGCCACTGATAGGTGGTTAAGACTAAGAGCTATGTGCTAAAATTTGGCCATGTGAAAACTAGCTTCTAGGTTTTTTTTATTTTAACAAACTTTTCCTACCGTACATAAATGGAAGTCTAGCTATAAGACCATCTGTAAGCCTGTGATATACTCATGACATCAGTAATGTCCTCAGACATTGAGAGTCTCTCCCTCTCCACTCTGCTGTCCTTGCAGAGTAACACTAGTTTCCCTCATGGCTGCATGATGGCTGCCTGCTGCCTGGGCCACCTGTTCCAGGATTCCTGTCCAGCAGGAAAGTGGAAACGAGAGAAACGGCTCCCAGCTTGTAATAAAGAGCCTTCCCTTCAGTTTGATGGTGTCAGTTGGGATCTTGTCCTTTCCTTACCAACAGCAGTCTTGTCTCCAGGGGACTGCCAGGCACTGATAAGCTTGGGTCCCCAGGGTGGAATGGTTATTGGAAAGTCAGCTGAAGTGTGCACCCTAAAAGAAGCATCTTGCTTTGCTCCTGAGGTTAAGTCCAAACCATGCTAAGGAGACTGCTGAAAATATTTTTATGTTTCATATTATGAATCATACTTACTTCCCCTCTGTCAAAGCGAAAACTTGTAATGGACACTAAATACTATTAATATCCTAAACGCTACATCACCAGATTTCCACATACAGTGCTAGTGATTCAGTGAAAATTATGTTGAAGTAGAGCTGGCCTGAATGCCCTGCTATAATGTAGACTTTGAGTCCCTAGCTTTGAATCTAGCTCTTTCAATAGAATAATAATGATGAAAGTTGAATCCTTTATTTATATAATGGCTTTAACTTTATAAAGTGGTTTCCATAGCATATCATCACACAGCATGCCTGTGGAAGGGGTCAGGGTGGATTGTAGTCTTTCTTTTTTTAGAGTCTGAGGTCACATAGCTAATTAGTGACAGAAACTAAAACTAAATCCCAATTTTCCTTTCACTGCAGTAGCCACATTGCTGCTACTCTGCTAGGTGGAAGTTGTGGTTACTAGACAGAAACTAGTCAGCAAATAGGTATAGAGAACATTTGCTATCTCTAGCTTGAATTAAGCTTCCTTTTCCATGTTGCCCCTCTTCTGCAGACAGAGGACATCCGTCTAGAACCAGATCTATACGAAGCCTGCAAGAGCGACATCAAGAACTACTGCTCCAGTGTGCAATATGGCAATGCTCAGGTAAATTGGTTTTTTTTAATCAGGAAGGTAGCATTTTAATAATTAAATTGCTGGCAGGATAGGCCCCGTCATATCCTATCCAACCTGATCACCCCTTCTTAAGCTGTACCAGACTACTTTTCCCAGACAAAGTTCCTTACTTGTATTCTTCTTTATTGCCGGTTCATTGTCTTCCCTCTTTCAGGTTACCATGTCCTTTCCCACCTTGTGTGCCTAATGTACTCGTAATGATCCTTCATGTGCCCCCTCCTCTTTAACTTTCCTAATACCTTGTACCTCCCAATTTAATGATTCCTTCATGTGTTCCCATTACACAGTACTAGAAGATCCTCGAGAATCACCTACAGAACTTTTTTGTTTAAGTAACAGGACTCTGCCCAGAATACTCAGGAATGAAGTACAAGCAAGTGAATTTTTTTTTTTTTTCCATTTTGAAAGGAGAGCTTTGTTAGGCAAAGGGAAAAGAAAAAGAAAGGTACCTGCATAGTCATAGGCAGGCAGAGGGGCTGATTTTTTTTTTTTTTAATAGCCTCCCAATGACTCAGCTCCTTCTTCCATGTTAGGGCATTGGTGCCTTAGCCTTTGAGACAATGGCTTCGTTGTCTTCTTAGATCTCCCATTGCTGATGCAGTCTGATGTCAGTCTGATTCTCATCTGTGCAGTTATTCTGAGTTTTCTTTAATGAGCTGTAATTTCACTGTGATGTAATGAGGTGTAAATTTTTCATTTTTTTTTTTACCCTGGTTGATTTAGTCTCAGAATTCATGTCTTTGTTAGATTCTAGGAAAGTCTTTTTTTTTCCCTTTCAATTTCATTGATTTGTCAAGTGTTTACACAACTATACTATTTTGGGATTATAGCTTCACTCTTTCATATGTGCACATTTGTCACTCACCCTCCACCAACACCCTAGTGCCAATGCCCTGCCACCTTCCCACACCTCTCCTCCCCTTCTTCCTCCCCTTTTCCTCAGGTAACTGTTATATTTTTCACAGAGTAGAGTCTAAGTAATTTTTTTGTTGTATTTTGCCAGTTTGTTTTCTTTGGTTATTTATATTCCACAAATGAGTGAAACCATCTGTAACTGCCTATCACTTTCTGCCTTATTTCACTTAGCATCATCACCTCAGGATACATCCACTTTGTCCCAAAAGTCACTGTTTCATCTTTTTTTTTTTTAACAGTTGAATAATATCCATCAAGTAGATATTCCACAATTTCTTTATCCAGTCAACTGTCAGTGGGCATTTAGGTTGGTTCCATTACTTGGCTATTGTAAATAACACTGCTGTGGACAGAGACATGCAGAAACCATTTCATATTAGTGTTTTCTTGTTCTTCAGGTAGGTACCTAGAAGGGGTTTTGCTGGCTCATACAGTATGTCCATTTTCACTTTTTTAGGAATCTCTATATTGTTTTCCATAGAGAGTGCACCAAGTTACATTCCCAACAACAATGAATAAGTGTCCCTTTTCCTCAACAGCCTCACCAGTTTTTTTTGTTTCCAGTTTTGATATAGGCCATTCAACAGGGGCGTGGTCACATTTCATCATGGTTTTGATCAGCATTTCCCTTATAATAAGTATATTAGACATTTTTTCATGTGCCCGTGGACCATCTGAATGTCTTCTTTGGACAAGTGTCTATTTCGATCTTTGGCCCATTTTTGATTGGGTTGATTGTTGTTGAGTTGAGTTGCATGAGTTCTCTATATATTTTCGAAATTGACTGCTTGTCAGATGTGTATTATGCAAATATCTTCTCCCAGTCTGTACGTTCCCCTTTTTTTTTTTGTAGAAAATTCTTATGCATTGTTCTTTGAAATATTGCCTTCCTTTTCTTTCCTTCTAGAACTGTTGTAGGCAGTTGGAGCATCTAAATCAGTTCTCCAGGTCTTGTCACTTTTTCTTTCATGCTTTCTGTTTCTTTGTCTCTTTGTACTACTTTGATTCCATTTGTACTCCTCAGTTCCATTTTCCAGCTTAATAATTTATTCTTCAGCTTTGCCCATTCTGCTCTTTAGAGAGACCAAATTGGGTTTTAGTTTTCATTTCCAAGATTTTTAATTGACTCATTTCATAAATACATGTTCTTGATTCTTGTTTATCATTTCTTTCTATATTGTTCTAAGAATAATAAACCTGTTTTTTGGATTGCCCTATTGCCCTTTTCCTTCAGTTTGAGTCCTTGATTCCTTTCTTACAGTATTAGTGTTTCTCAGCTGTTTGCTGGTTCTTGGTTGTACATTGAGGATTTTTTTTGAGGATGTGAAATTTTATTTATATTTTCTTGGATAACTCAAACCAAATAAGAACATTGTGACATGTAGATTTAGAAAACATTTTTGAAGACTGGAGTAGGAGTAAATGGTAGGAGTAAAGCAAAACCGTAGTATCTCTTTTGTTTAATTAAATTGGGCAGAATTATCTGCAACTACCTCTAAATTTTGTGTTTTTGTATGAGGCTTTCACAGATGTCTCAGAACTTCATGTTTGCCTCTATAGCTTCCCATCTGCTTTCCGTTATTTCTTTTACTAATATATAAATGTGTGTTATAGGGAAGGAGGGATTTCAGGATACACTAATTCACTATCTTAAAATCTATCCCATCTCACTTTATATTTTTATGTTATTTGTTTATAGATGTTTGCCCTGTGAGATGGTGTATTCATCAGGGTAGGGACTGGGTCTTATTCATACCTGGTATCTAAGGGTGTTTTCTCCTGTAAGTGAGGTGTCAAAGTGAAGCTCCTGACTCATGTCTACTGTCTAGCCAAGGTCCTTGCTCCAGGAAAATGCAGAGAGCCTCATCTGTACTCCACAAGAATCTTGACAAAGAACAGCTCTAGAAGCAGAAGCAAGCAGGAAGCCTGAGTGGATTTCCTTCCCTTTAAACCCCAGTACAGCCCTATTAATCCATGATTTTTACATGTGGGGTTGTTGGAAAAGCCATGATATATTTTTTCTATGTTTTTCAAGCAAAAATGCATCATGGCTTTTTGACAACCCAGTAGTTTGGTTAGGGCTGAGATTGTAGACTTATAATTCTCATCAGGAAAGAAAAGCTGATGCTTATTTCCTAGGAATTAGAAATGGATACAGAAACATAGGGGATATACAAACTGCATGGATTATCATCCTGACATAGCCCTTAACTGAAGTATAATTCTCATGCCCTAGATTATTGAATGTCTGAAAGAAAACAAGAAGCAGTTGAGTACCCGTTGCCACCAGAAAGTTTTTAAGCTGCAGGAGACAGAGATGATGGACCCAGAACTAGACTACACACTCATGAGAGTCTGCAAGCAGATGATAAAGGTAAGCCATCCAAAATTAAGGTAAGCACATGGTGGGTAAAGATAATACACACTTCTTTAAATTTCAGAGTAAATCCATATAATCTTTCTACTTCAACCTGCTTTATACAACCAGAAGGGTGGTTCTTAAAATATTGACCCTAGACCAGCAATACCCACATCATCTGGGAAATTACAAATTCTTGGGCCCCTCCCAGATCTACTGGTGCAGAAACTGGGAGTGGAGCGGTCTATTTTAACAAGCTCCCCAGGGTTGCTTGTTCTTGTTCTTGTTCATGCTCAAGTTTGATAACCAACTTCACTGACCTGAGCACAAGTAAGTAGATGTCCAACAAATCTAAGAATGGTTCTGCGGGCAGTTAGTGGGCAGTGTACTGAGAATGCCACCAGAACTAGGCACAGAGCACTGGAGAGGGAGGCTTGATGCTCAGGTGTCTGCACTAGAGTTTATCAGATACTCTGACATTTCAAGACCTATGGATTAACAGCTGGAGTTTATTTACTCCTCTAAAATGGAGCTCTGACTCCAAGGATACTAACAAGTATACAGGGGCTAGTCCCATAGGGTTATAGACCCTAAGGCTAAGTGCCAAACCAGACAGATCCTTTTCTGACATCCCTGTCCATGTGGTGGACCGGGTAAATAAGGCTTGATGGGTGCATGGCCACAGTAAAATACTTTGTTCACGCTTAACTGATATTTACATTCATGAGATGCCGTATAATATAGTATAACCATATTGGTTAGGAATTAATTCTGTGCAAAGGAGGAAACAGGTTGTAGGAAGAAAGGTGAACAATACAGTAGAGAATAGCTACTGTTTCATTTGTTCCCAGTGATACCTTCAGGCTGCTCTGTCGTGAGCTCCTCTTAGAAGTAAGAGTAATTTATATGATGTTTATTGTGATATTTGGACAACTGTTTTTACAAAACATTCTTTTGCAGAGGTTTTGTCCAGAAGCAGATTCTAAAACCATGTTGCAGTGCTTAAAACAAAATAAGAACAGTGAGTTGATGGATCCCAAATGTAAACAGATGATAACCAAGCGCCAGATCACCCAGAACACAGGTAATGTCTTAGCTCGTCTTAAATAGAATGAATAGGGATATAATTACCTAAAAAGTATAGACTTTCTTGCTCATGAAATTCAAAGTCTGAATGTAAGCAAATAACTTACTCTTCCTTTAAAGAGTGTTCAGAAGAATGGAATGAAAGTCATAGTAAAAAGGATGGTGAAGAAATAGAAGGTTGCCCGGGGTGAGGAGGAGTGGAGGGGGCGCTGTGTACAACAGGAGTGAAGGCTATGGTTCTTAGAAAGTACTAGAGATTTTATTTTAAAATATTTTTTAGTAGAAGAACGGGGAAGTAGGCCAGAGGTGAGGGGTATGAGAGGGTTTACCAGAGAGAAAATGGGGACCAGAACAGGCAGGCTTACTGAAATACACTGCTAAGGGGAGCAGTGGGCAAGACAGGAGAGGTCTGCTGCGCCATGTGGGTCAGCTCCCTGGCCAGGGATCAAACTCAGGCCATAGTGGTGATAGCATTGAGACTTAACTCTTAGACTATAAGGGAGGCCCCAGCAGTAGAGATTTAATAAAACTTCATGCACATGGCAGGAGAATATATGGGCAGTCTGTTTTAGAACAAAGGGTTTTCATTTGTGAGTTACAGGATCTTGTAACTTGATGGGCCAGGTGAATTAGATATTCTGTTCTCATTGTTTTCACAAATATCTGCCATGTGGAGATTGCTATGGTCCACTTGATGTTTGTTAGTGCGCTGGTATCACGAGACCCTTCGGGGCCACTGCAGAGGAGGATTCCTGGGGCTCTCCACAGCTGCTTCTCACCAAATTGTACTGCTAATGAAAAACGGTGTAGGGCCTCCCTGGTGGTACACAGGATTAGATCTCAGCACTGTGAGGCTGTTGGCAGCCACTGGAGCATGAGTTCTATCCCTGGCCCGGAGGATTTCCACATGACATAGCTGACCTCTCCTGCCTCGCCTGCTGCTCCCCTCAGCAGTGTATTTTAGTAGATCCACCTGTTCTGCTCCCCACTCTTTCTCTGGTGAATCTTCTCTCTCTCCCCTCCACCCCCACCCCACATCTCTGAGCTGCGTCCCAGCTCTTATGTGCATAAATAAATAAGTCTTAAAAAAATAAAATAAATAAATAATTTTAAAAAAGATGTAGTGAAAGCTCAGTAAGCCTGTTTTAAATAAATAAATTGATGCCCCTTTTAGATCTTTAAACATTTGTGAATCCATGTAGACTATGTTATCATGTACTTATCACTTTCTACTCTAGATTACCGCTTAAACCCCGTGCTGAGGAAAGCCTGTAAAGCTGACATTCCTAAATTCTGTCACGGTATCCTGACGAAGGCCAAGGATGATTCAGAGCTCGAAGGTCAAGTCATCTCTTGCCTCAAACTAAGATACGCTGACCAGGTAAGCTGGCCCAGGCCTGCCAAACTGTATTTATGGTGGGACCACTGTTCCCGGCAACTTTTTCTTTGGAAGTCCTTAACTTGCTCCTCCTTTCCCAGGACCTCTTTCATACCTTTCCCAAGCCAGGGACCAAGTAATAAGTGACGTCAGCTAAGATCCTTCTATTCTCTTTTACATATTGGTCTTTTACATATTGGTTACATATTCTCTTTGTTGCACATAGCGCCTTTCCTCAGACTGTGAAGACCAGATACGGATTATTATCCAGGAGTCTGCTCTAGATTACCGACTAGATCCTCAACTCCAGCTGCACTGCTCAGATGAGGTAGGAAGCTGGTCAAAGAAATTTTTATTGAAGAAAAGTTCTTTACCCTCTTTCCTTTCAGCTTGGAAAAAGAGATAGTTGAGACCCATCTCCTAGGCTCTCCGTTGTCTGAATTTCTGATTCTTTGTAACATTGGACTGGACTTGGCATTAATCTTATCACTGACAAAGTTGGTTCCATATTTCTCTGTTGAACAGCAGTGTTCCCTTACTACCTCTGTCTGCATTTAGTTTTTTTTTTTTTTTTTATACATACAAGCTGGGGTACAGGCCAGAGGTATGGGGCGGCGAGAGGGTTCACCAGAGACTGAGCGGGTAGCAGAACAGGCAGATCAGAAATACACTGCTGAGGGGAGCAGTGGGCAAGGCAGGAGAGGTCTGCCTCGCCATGTGGGATTCTCCCTGGCCGGGCATCGAACTCACGTCACCGCTGCCGACAGCTCCACAGCGCAGCGCTTAACCGCTGCGCCACCGGGGAGGCCCCTGTCTGCATTTAGTTTATAGATATTCTGATTGTCAACTTGCCAGAAAGATAAAAGTGCTCTTATAATAGTTCCAAAGAAGTTGAAGCATGGAAATTTTTGGACTTCTAGCTAGAAAGGCCATGTGGAGAGTCCTGTTTAACTCATGTCAATTATAACTAAATATATTTCAAAACTAAATACCTTTCAAATATAAATATATTTTAGCTAAATGTATTTCACAAAGCTGTCCAAAGAAGGTTACGGTTGGTTGTGTACACATTACCGAATTGTGACTCTGGGTTAACCCTTAACCTCTGTAAATGTCAAGCATTTTCTTTTGGTATCTTACTTGGCTGTTTAACCTCTCTCCTGTGACATCAGGGTAAGCCTTCTTTGTGACCAGCCCTAGGACACTGACTCAAATCTCAGGACTGGCAGCATACAGATAGAAGCTTTGACTAGATATCAGCTCTGTGTGCCAGGCCTAGGGAAGGAGAACAGAACCTGACTTCCCATACAGGAGGGAGGGGAGAGGAGTCCTTCAGGAATCTGGGAGAAGAGCCTTACGCACATGTCGGAGGCTCCAAACCCACAGATTTCAGAGACCAAGGTTTCTGGTGAGAGCAGGGACCTTGTTTGTGTGTCTCCTGACCAGATCTCCAATCTGTGTGCCGAAGAAGCAGCAGCCCAAGAGCAGACGGGTCAGGTAGAGGAGTGCCTCAAAGTTAACCTGCTCAAAATCAAAACGGAAATGTGTAAAAAGGTAACCACCATCACTCATCTCCCTCCACACACTTGCTTGTATCTCCTCGTTCTCTTTTTCCTTTAAATGCTATCATGTGCACACCTTTAAATCCTCTTCCAAAAATTCTGTGCTGTTCTGTCTTACCTGACTGTAATGGTCCTGGATCACTCAGCACCCATAACTTAAATATTCCTTCACATGTGCCAGTTGTTCATGTTTCTCATCCCCTGACTCCTAGACCTTGGTTTCAGGGAGCCGTGAGTACAATACCAAAGCAAAAATAGCAGTTCCAACATATCGATACATATAAATCTAGATTCATGAAATTAAAAATTGGGTTCATATCAGAAGCATCACATAAAAGCAAATTTATTAAAACAAACTGAAAATGAAATAATGTATTTATTTTAAAAACTTTATCTTTTTTTTATACACGACTCAGTGTTGTCTTTGTCGAGCTGATGTGAATATGTGCATTAGTCTCATCTGTTCAGAGTGCTCCTGGCTTCATCTAGTCTGGGAAACAGTGGGAGTGGGACCAAGCTAAGCCCAGATATTTCCTCCCACTTGCATCAGATGGCCCCACCTGACTTTAAGGATAAGTTTTTGAATAATATTTGGGATATGTTTTTGAACAGGGACTAGTCTTTCCACTGAGAGCAGGCTATTACTTAAGAAAGCATTTCTGTTCTGTCTTACCTCTTCCGGTTTCCTCGTGTTTAGTGGGAGTGTCTGTAGTTCGACTTCTGACTTGTTTTTATTCTCTTATTTAGTGAATTTCTTTAAACTTAGAATTCTGTTTGCAGTAGTTGTTATGCTGTCAATTCTTTTTTGCTTTTTTAGGATGATAGAGTTAAAGTGAAACATTTTACAAACAAATATGACTTTGGGAATTTCATATGGTATATTACTGATTTTCAGTTTTCACATTTTCAGACTTCTAACAAAATAACTGTAATTGCATCAGTATAAATTCTAACATTTAGCCCTTAATAATATGGCATACCAGAATGCCAGAAACCCAAATTTGATCTTACAGACCCCTGCTTTACTTAGAAGACAACTTTCTTACACTCCATCTCCAAGGGTGTTTATTAAGTTCAAATGAATGCTAATTTCATTTGCATCATCACCACATTGCTCTCTGTCTCAAAGCTGGCTCCTCAACCTTCCCTCCTGGGCTTTTTTGTTTATATGAAAAGTATTTACAGACAACAGATCTGATGTGCTTCCTCTATAAAATCTCTCTCTACCACAATCTGCCTGTCCTAGGAAGTGCTAAATATGCTGAAGGAGAGCAAAGCAGACATCTTTGTGGACCCAGTTCTTCACACAGCTTGTGCTCTGGACATTAAACACCACTGTGCTGCCATCACCCCTGGCCGAGGGCGTCGTAAGTCACTCTTGGTTCTGACCCTGTATGAGCTGTCTCGGGACAAGCAGAGATTTCTGAGATACAAGTTGCAGCCCCTGTGGCCTATAGTTGCAGCTCTACCATAGACAACATTCTCTGGGAGCTGGACTAATGTTGGGACTAGGCCTTTGTGGCAAAATCCTGCAGATTTGAGCTGACCTATGACCAGACACAGAGATGTGATGAAAAGGGAAAGTTGAGTTACTGGTCAGGGCAGCAAAAGTTAAGCCACCCTCATAGCCCTTTTCCCTGCCCTCCTGTCCCACCTAGAACAGCTTCATTAGCTTCAGTAAAAAGGTTCTCTGTGAGGTGGAACCCAGTGGGGGTAGAAAGTGGTTTCTGAGCAGACATGCCCAATAAACAAGAGAGGCTCTCAGAGAGATGCCAGACAGCCAACTTTGGGGGGACTTAAATATCATTCTGCTCCATGATGTGTCTTGAATGAAGTTTCTTGGAGTAGATTTAACTTTGTTTAGCCCACACATCTGAATTATCTGGTGGTTAGGTACCCTTCTCCTCCTTGTAGAAATTTTTCTGTCCTGTACTGTTTCAGACTCCTGTTATCCCTTTTCTTCCACAGAAATGTCCTGCCTTATGGAAGCTCTGGAGGATAAGCGGGTGAGATTACAACCGGAGTGCAAAAAACGCCTCAACGATCGGATTGAAATGTGGAGTTACGCAGCAAAGGTAGTGACCGTAAGACTCCTGACGTGGCCCTCCCTTCTCTTGGTTTCCCAGACTCTTTGAGATACTTCACTGGTCTCCTGCCCTTGTGAGCCTGGCAGTGTTTGTATTTGAAAAATCTATTATTGCACCTGTCTGTGTCCCTGGAGCCCTTTGCGTTGGGCTGTCTCTGTAAGATTTTGCCGGGCCACTGCTTTCTGCCCTCATTTGCCCATAGTCCACCACTGAGTCACCCAAAGAAATTATGTGACTTAACTCGGCGTTCTCGTCTCTACAGCCTGAGTTCAATCCCTGGCCAGGGAGCTGACCCACATACGGCGCAACACACCTCTCCTGTCTTGCCCGGTGCTCCCTCAGCAGAGAATTTCAGTAAATCTGCCTGTTCTGCTCCCCACTCTGCCTCTCACCCCCTGCACCTCTGGCTTATACCACAGTTATTTTATGCAAAAATGAAATTGAAAAAAAAAAAGGAAAGAAATGATGCGACTTAAGTCAACCATCCAGAGAGAATGCAGACGTCTTGCTTGTGGGAAAAGAAATCTAATCTCAGTGAGAATAATAGTGATAGTTTTCCTCATATGTACATTTACAAACCACTCTGATGACTATTACCTCATTTGAGCCTTGAAACTCTGTGAGGAAAGTGTAATCTTCCCCACTTCACAGTTGGGGAGCCTGTGATGTCAGAGATGGCGACTGAAGGTCCCTCAGTGAAAGTCAGGTTTCTAGATTCATGCTCTCTGTATCACCCCGAGTTGGGACAGACTTTCCCAGCTACCTGAGATCAAGAGAGTGACCATGAGAGCTCCCCTCCTTGGCCAATCCCTCCCATCATCATGTGCTTAAAGGTTGGGGGTCACAAGGAAAGTGGGAAAGGCCACACATGGCAGGACACCATAGAGGACACATGAGAAAACAAAGAGCAGAGGGAAGAAGAAAACTGGGTGGACCTTAAAAATCCATGACCGAGGGAGTGGTTCAGTGTATTAAGTCAGCCCGAGTCATGTTTGCACAATTTTTGATGTACGGGCATGCTCACCATGTGACAGTGAGTGGAAAAAGTCAGGATGGAGAATTAGCATGCAACACAGTCTGAACTTTATGATTTTTAAAAGGAGGCAAATGTGATGAAAAAAATCAATCAGAATTCTTAAGAACCTCTGTCCTGCACAAGTCACCTAACCTCCCACCCCTCAGGCCTGTGCGTTGTCACCTGTGATACAGGGGGCATCAGTCTTCCTGCAAGGGTCGATGTGAAGACTGGGTGGCTGACCACATGTCAAGCCCCTTGCCCAGGCCCCAGTGTTGTGTTGGTGGAGGTCACCGTGGTGAGCTCTGCGAGACATCACCTCTTTTCTAGTCTTGAGCAGGAGATGCAGAGGATATCATGACCAGGAGCAAGAGCTGCACCTCTGTGTTTGATTTCCTTGCCCCTTGCCCTGTGTCCTCAAAAGAAGTGACCCGAGTTAAACTAGGACTCAAGCGAAGCCAGCTAGACCCACCCGCCCCAGCCCTGTTCTCCAGAGGGTGATGCTGCTGTGTGTCTTTCAGGTGGCCCCTGCAGATGGCTTCTCTGACCTCGCCATGCAAGTGATGACATCACCATCCAAGAACTACATCCTCTCCGTGATCAGCGGGAGCATCTGTATATTGTTCCTCATCGGCCTCATGTGCGGACGCATCACCAAGCGAGTGACACGAGAGCTCAAGGACAGGTAGAGCCACTTGACCACCAAACAGGAACTACCTGTCCAGTGCCCAGTGTGTACAGCCCTCCTGTATAGTGTCCCCGCTCACCTCGTTCTTCTGAGAGGTGACATCAACACCCATGTTAGAGCAGCAGCAGGTACCCACTGCATTGTCCCATCTCAGACTTCGCCCGTGTCCATGGTGTCCTCCTCCTCCTCCTCGACCATTCTTGCAGCAGCAGCAGCAGCTGGCCGCTTTGGTTGTTGCCTTTGTTGGCAAACTTGGGTGTACCTGCCCATAGACAAGTCTCATACAGTGGAACTACCAGTACTTCCAGAACCAACTTACCTGACCTGCAACTCAAATGATTTTTTTTTTTTAAAAAAACAAAAGAAAAAAAAAAGAAATTTTTAAGGAAAGGAAAAAATGTATATAGTAACACATCTCCTCCAGGCTGGATTTGGGCAGTGGGGTTACTTCTTTGTGACTATAAAACGAAGGCAGAACTTGAAGGGGAAATACGCCATCCAATTGCTATAACTGGGATGTCTTGGTCATTTCTCAGAAGCATCTTTGGGCGATGTCGGGGCCATGGATTTCACCGAGTAGTGGGAAACCACTAACCAGTCTGCTTTGGGTCCTGTTTTCTTATGCTGAAACAGTGATTCCTTCCAGTTCCCACCCGAATAGAGCCACTGCTGGTCAAGACCCCAAGGCCATGGGTGTTTCTGTGGTCTCCTCACCTCAGTGAATTACACAGGCACCTCCTCTGGCCCAGGGCAGACAGGCTGCAGAGGGACCCGAAGTGTGAGGAGCTGGTCAGTCCACCGGTCTGCACGGAAGGCTGGGCCTGCGTGCCGGGTGGCGGGGTCCTAGTGCTCCTCCTCCTCCCGGCCGGCGCACAGCACAGTCTCCTGCAAACCAGCCCTGCTGGGGTAGCAGTAACTCCAGAAGCCAGCCGCCTCCCCGCAGGCACTGACTGGGGTAGAGGTGGGCGGACTGCTCAGGAAGGAGGAGTGGGGGATTGAATCACTTTGCTTTACTTTTCAGGCAATAGTGCAGGTCAGGGTGGGCTCAGGGTGTGACGTGGCAGTCAGCCTGACCTTTCTGCAGGCTCAGAGTCATCTTCTCAGACAAGTTCCTTTATGCCTGTACATGGATAAAGCATGGAAAGTTATTCCAGTAAGAGATGGAGGTTTTCTTTTTCTTTCTGTCCATTTGCTACATTTACTATTGTAGTAGGCATTGGCTAAATGTTGCCTTTTGTTGATTCATCGATCTTTCCAGAGTCTTAGCTTTATGGAAGCAATATCCCTGGCCATCTTCCTTTGTCCCTCCAGTGTGGAGGTGGCGGGCAGGTTCGGGGCCTAAAGAGGGAGGTGCCGGCAACACGGTTCAACCAGACACACCTTGATGTGAGTGTGGGGCATGGAGTCACAGTTTCTGCACAAGAGGGGGGCGTGTATAATAGGAGATATATTTATATAATATATATTTTATTAACCTGTTAGACATCCACAAAGTATTATAAATCATGTGCCTAAAACTGTCCACATGACCATGCGCCCCCCCCCATCCCGCCCTCCTTCGCCACTGTCCATGTGCTGCGGGACTGCGCGGCCTTTGTCTTCCCTGAAATGTCTTCAGTACAAAGTGGGTCACTTTGTGGATCAGTTGGTCCAGATTGCTCCTTGTCTAACCTGACTGACGTATATTTGAATACTGTGGTTTTCTTCTTTTTCTTTCTTTCCCTTTTGCTATCCATCCCAGAGGCAGTGGGTTCTAGAAGCCAACCATACATCCCCATCCTAGGATACAGGTCACCAGGGGGACACACTAAGCTGCTTGGTCCCCTCACTCCTGTTCTTAGGGCCTTCCTGATTCTCAGCAACTACCTGGGATTCTTGCATCTTGTATAGAATTTGAAGCTCTTGGAGTCTGAGCAACACCCCCACCACTGCCTCTGCTGGACTGCATTGAGCTGGTCCACATAGCCCGTCGCCAGGGCTGCTGCTTACGGGGTGGGGTGGCTGAGGCTGGGCATCAAGACCGGCTGTTCTCAGGACCAGGCCCCGCCGACCTGTCCGTTGCGGTTTACAGGGGAGGATCAATGGCACCATTTGAGGAGGGTGATAAACACCGTCCCCCAACTCTGCGGTCTCCCTCCACATACATGTAAAAACATCTGTAGCTCACATGTGTCTCAATATTTCTTTCTGAACTGAGAGAAGATCCCATTAGTTGTCTGCAGCACATTTCAAAGTCTGAAAGGGAATGCGATTCTCAAGACATTTGTCGCCTTAGAAACCATCAAAATAGAAGAGATAACTGCCAGCATCTTCAGCTGCTTGTGGTAAGAAAGCATTTCCTCACGATACTTGGAATAACTTCACTGGACTGGCTCTGAGAGGCCCAGGCAGTGTCCTGAATATGTTTTCTACATCCAAGGCCCAGCACTATCTGAACCAACAGCCCAGCTGTATCCATTCTGGACTTCATTTGGTATCACAAGACAGGTTTTGGGACGCTTCTGGCTGCTGGCTCATCAGTCAATAGTGAATAAATCACCTAGGAAACCATGACCCTAGTGCAGGAGCTGGTGGTGGACTTTGGCCTTTATCGCGCCTCCTGCTGTCTAGCCTGTGAACAGTAAGTAACAAAAGCAGCACCTGGGGGTTCCCCAAGGCCAAGCCTCTAGGCACCTGCTGAAATTTGCAGCAGTCAGGTAACTCACCCGGCCTGTCAGCTAACTCCCATGTCCATGAGACTCCCAGTGAGCTCTGCACACTCAGGGCGCCAGAGGGTCATCGTCCTGGGCCGGAGGCACTGCAGCGCAGGAGACGACAAGTGGTCAAGAGCAAGACACCGCTTTCACTGGCAGCTCTCACGGGGTGGCTCTGCATGAGACCCTTAGCCTGATCTGCTCTGCTATTGCTGCCATCCCAAGAGAAGTCTGTTAGCAAGATGTGCCCAGATGGCAGCCGTAGTGAAGAGAGGCTCGTGCCAGCGGGAAAGCCATCCTCTGCGTGCCCTAGAGATCATCCTGCTGCCTACAAGATGAGACCGAAACTCCTCTCGGATGTCATTTCTTCCCGTTTACTGAGGTCACGTAATAGAAGACTCTAATGGTGAAGAGATGTGTAGCATCCATTTACATTTTACCAGATAGCATGGAAAGGGTGTTAGGTGCCGACTTCCTCTGCCTTCCCTCTCATACGTGAGTGTAACTTTTGGGTAGTCTCCTGTCATCCCCGTCCCCCACCACAGGCCATGGCACTGCTTCTATCCCAAAGATCCCTGCTGTAGTGAGTCACCGGGGAGGGGTGGGTGACTTCATCAGGCCTCCCTTCTTAGCTGGTCTCTGAGAAAAGCCTTTCACTTCCAACTTCTCTCCTCCCCCCAAATCAGCGTTCTCCACATACAGCTTATTCTAAGTAAGCAAATATGGAGAAGAAAGCTGTAATAGAGACCTTCGGGGGCCAGTTATCCCAGCCTGACACATTCCACCTAAATTTGGGCCATAGAACAAAAAGAATATGTTTTTTTGAATTAGGTGTATTATTATCTTTACCTGTGTTTCAGATTCTTATGAATTTGAAATACCTCAGAAATCAGAGATTTCCTTTTCATTTGTCACCATTTTGGACAGCACCTCAGTAGATTTATAAAATGCAGCATTCCAGTGCCATGAGTTTTTCCTGGGCCTTTAAGGACACTTCTGTCCTCTCACCACTGGTCTTTGATTCCCATCTGGAGCCAGAGACACTCAGGCCTGCCTTTCTCTCCCTCATTTGTCTTGTGCCGTCTCTCTGGCCATACTCCTGGGTCCTCCTCCCTCCTCTAGGGCCATGGTCAAATGTTAAGGCAATCACGTGTGAGTCAAAGCCCCCTTTCTTCCCAGACCTCAGACACCTGATGGATCCTTAGCCAACTCAGCCTGAATTATCGCGGGATGGGCTCCCCTAGGATATCTAGAGACATCACCGTGGAGATCCTGGGACTGCTCGTCATCTGGAGCACAAGGTGGGCTGGATCCTGACACTGGCTTCCTCTCTTGCCCCCTTCCCACCATCCCCGATGCACAACTAGGGATGCTGGGATACGTGCAGTGGAGAAATCTTTCCAGGCAAGGAGAAAATTCAGATAGTGCCTCAATGTTTTTGCTTTCCCCCCAACATAGCATTGACATCTGGACCCCAGAGCCCAGCAGACCATAGACCAGACAGGCAGGGTGGAGTGAGCAGGGACCGGTTAGCCTGCAGTGCGCTGGACAGAGGGGTGGCCGGCGGGAGAACCAGCCCCAGGAGGCTTCTAGCGGCTTCTCCCAGCACAGTGTCCCTGGGTCACTCCAAGCAGGAAAACAGACTGTGCAGCAACACTGTGGGAGATCTTAGGCCTTTAACTTTTTTTTTAAAGAAAGAAAAAAAAGAAAAGTTAACAAGTCTCTTTTGTAAATGGTTTTCCTTTCTATGTATAAAACCCTGGCAGTTCCTTGTTTTTACATGTTCATGCTGTGTAATTTTGAGATGTTACTGAGATTCTGAACATAATGTGCATTTTTTTCTGTACAGAAGAAATGGGAGAATTTAATAAAGAGTTTGCAGGTTTTTACTTGTTAAATCTTCTCTCTGGTGACTGGGAGGACCCCCCAACCATGCACTGCGCTGGTGGAAGTTGGCGAAGCTGTGAGCACTAACTGCGAACTCACCGGCTGATGCTCGCAAAGCTTCCTGTCAGGTTTGTGGTGTCCTCAGCTGGGTCAAGCAAAGCAGGCCCTGTTGCGAGTCTCTCATTTATTTTCACTTGTGGAGGAGAGCGGCAGGTTACACACTTGTGCAGCATGTTGGTTGTGTGATGTGTGTGGCTCTGTTGTGAGTCATTTATTTTCAGTGTCCTTTCCAGTCCCCAGGGTCAGCCACCTCCTCCCCATCCCTGGGGTCAGCTGCCACTATGACACCTTCCTGAGCCTTTTCTTCTTCCTTCCTTCCACTCTCAGCAAAGCTAATTTGTGCCTGGGTGTTAAAAAAGTAATTGTTTGAGGAATGTGCATGGTAGCAAGGGTGTCTTGAAGTCACGGGTCTGTGCTATGATTCCAACAAGGGGATGTTCAGTAAGAGGAAAGGGATTCCCTGGAAACCAGGGTTTATCTCAGAAGGCAAGTCCCTTCCCGGCGTTGTCAGTCAGGATATGGTGGGCCTGGGTGTGGTAAGGAGGCTAGGAGAAGCTGAAGAGGAAAGGAGGATTTGGGGGCCCTTTGAGTACCGTGCAATCATTGCCCATCTCTTCCCTAAATGTGAGGGTCTAATAACCAGATGCTCCTGGGGGTCGTGGAGAGTCTGCCCTGCTTTTGGTCTGCGCTTGGAAGACCAGGTGCACTTCACAGGGCCCCACCAGGGAGAGTGACTCAGCTCACCCAGCTGCTCTTGCATTGAGTGGGTGTCTCAACAGTGACAAGGAACTTGCTGCCTTAGCAGTCTCTGAATAAATCACCCTTCCCCTATCTTTTGTGTATGAAGATGTTTCTGGTAAAAGATCCTTGGGCAATGTCACTCCTCAGAGGCATTTGACATTTGTTCTCAAAGGGAGCTGTGAGCTAATAAAGACTTTACGCCAAAAAGAAGAGAACCTCGGGCCATCCAACTCTGAACTGAAAGAGGTATGGAAGTGCGGACTGGGGGAAGGACCCTGCCTCCCCAGACTGCTAGATAGCAGAAGAGAGTTCCGGCGCAGGCATTCCCCTCTCCTCTAGGAGGCTGGTTGGCTTTGGGAGCTTTCTGAACTAACTCCAGCAGCTGAGGCTGCTGATCCAGCCCAGAAGTCTGCAGATCCCAGGCCTCAGTTCCCACTTTCCTTGCCCAAAATAACCCACAACACAGCAGTGTCTCCTTAGATTTCCTGTATTTGTTGAGAAATTTGGATAAACTGGGAGAGAAAATGAGGCGCCAACAGCTAAGGCGGCAGAGTAGGAGGAAGCCGGCTGGAGCACGGAGGGGAGAGGCTCCTTGCAGGACGTGGAAGCTGCTGGGACTTGGCTGCGCCTCCCCGGGCAGGGGCTGCTCTTGGACCCTCCTGGTTGCCTTGCTCCCTGGGGCGGGCCCGACAGCAGCGACTTCTCCAGAGAGCAGCCAGGATCAGGCTGTAGCCCTGGGCCGCACCCAGCAGGCCCAGGTAGCAGTAGGTGGTGGTGGCGAGGGTCTCTTCCAGCTCCTCTGCAGAAAAGCAGGCATGGGGCTAGTGGCCCAACTCTGACAGTGCACGTTATGGTCTCCTTCCCCTGAAGAACCTTGTCTGCCTCACTTTATCATCCTAGAGATGTGCTCTCCCGCATTTACAGAGGGAAAAACTAGGCCTAAGTTCTTTACAGGTAGAGTTGGTTTGGCCTGATTGTAGGAGGCGGGTGGCTGGTCTGCGGCCAAGAAAAGGTAAGAGGTTCACCCACGGTCAGGGCTCAACTGAGACTAGACCTGGTGCTTTTTACTGGGTCTGTACATTCCTGGTACGAATTTTAGGCCTGGGCTGACTATACCATCCACAGCAGCTTCCTAGCTCCTCCAGGGAGAGCTCCTCGCCCCTCTGAGTTCTAAATGTTGGCTGTGTCTGACCTAGCTCTCTGGCCCCTCTAGTATCCAGACTGTTCCCACCGTCCTCTGCCTCAGCAGAGACTTAGAACTCCATAAACGCTTGTTGAATGGATCCATTTGACAGTGAAAGTGGAAGTCAAAAAGTCCTGCCTCAGCCACCCAGGGGGTCCCGGGTGCCAGGGCATTGTTGGGATTCATACCAAGGAGAATGTTTCCTCTGTTCTCAAGAGTCTCGTTGCAGTTGTCTGGTCCCAGCCTCCTCCTGCACCCTAGAACAGAGCAGATAACTCAGATTTCCATCTGCTGTGTCCCCAAAAGGAGGTAAACAGGCATTCCACCTCTAGGGAACACAGGGGCCAGGAGGGACAGATGGGTCTTAGGACCTCATAGGTAACTGCCAAACTCCAAAACCCATGTCCAGGCCTCACCCAGAGGCAGGGGCAGAACCAGGGGTGCTGGGCCATGTATCACAGGCTTAGCTTAATGTTCCAGAGGGGCACCTGACTGTCTATATTTAGGGTGGCTGCAGGAGGAAGACTGGGACACAACCCCTGGATGCCCCATACTCACCTTGGACCCCAGGCAGGGCCAGCACCACTTCTGAGGCCCCACTTTGGTGCAGGCCTTGGCAGGTCACAGACATCCCTGCTACCTCTGGAGGCAGCTGCAGCCAGCTGACCACAGGATCCCCAGCTCCTCCTGTGAAGTCGTCTTCCTCCTGCCGTTGGCCTCTCAGCACCCAGGAGACCCTCACGGGGGCGGGGTACTGCCCATGGGCCACACAGAATGCATAGAAAGGAGGCCCAGAGGCTGGGATGAACAGGCTCAGCTCGGGTGGCTGGAGAGCTGGGGACTGCATCTCAGCTGGGGGAATAGCGGAAAGAAGGAATCACCTACCACCACCGGCCTCTTCCTAACCCATAGTCCAGCTATATCCTTATCCTTCCTGAGACCTCTAGAGAGCCTCTTCCTCCCTTCTTGGTCTTCCTCCCACCTCCCCGAGACTCTGACTGTCCCAGAATCTGTTTCCCCACAGCTAGCCTTCTAGTGTATTCTAAAGAATACTAGTTCTGAGTTTGTCTCTGCCACATGTTCCTTTGCTTCTCCGGGCCCCCTGCGTCCTTGACAGGGCAAGGGCAAGGAATAGAGTTAATATGCTAGATGAGGCTTCCCCAGGTCTCAGGTGTCTGTGTCCATTCTCAACTGCTAATGGCCAATTCTCCCATCAAGAAACTTGAGCATCTCCCCTGCTGGTTGTCCACTCTTCTGCCCCTCGTCCCTACCAACCAAGATGGTTCCACCATCCATACCTTCTTCTCAAACCCATCCCCCCCATCCCCACTCCATTGTGGTCCTACATAACCAGGGACCAAAGTCCCCACATGCGCTGACTCACCCTGATAGAGCAGACGGGTTCCCTCTCCAAAGATGTACTGGCCTGAAAACCATAAGGCACAGTAGTAGGTGCCCTCATCGGCAGGACTAGCATTGCCCACAGTAAGGCGTACAGCATTCTGAGTTAGGTCCATCTCTGCCAGGAATCGGGGATTCACACCTGCACCGTAGGTTGGGGGAGCCCCTTCTCGCTGACTCAGCAGGAAGGTGGGGCCACTCCCCCCCAGCTGCCGGTACCAAGACAAGACATAGGCCCTGGCAGAGCTGCCCTGTACCACACACAAGATCTGTGGATTGCCTTGTCCACTCAACACAGAAGGCTCAGGCTGGAACAGAGAGGGTTGGAAGACCTCTGTGGCACCTGAGGAGGCAGAGAGGTTAATGACACACTCGAAGCAACTCCACGGTTATGTATTAGACACTAATATCACATTGTATGTGGGAAACGTATTTATACATTTTACGTTGACTGGTAGTAGAGCGCGTGATAAAAACTGCCCGCAAACAGTGTGCTATCAGCTCCACCTATCGGGAAGTCTTTCTGAGGGGCCATTTGTGAATATAGGCATGTGTGTTTAATAATGGGATACCTTCAGAGAAGTGCAGTATTGTCATTTTGTGAATGTCATAGAGCGTAATCACATAAACCTAGATGGGATCGCCTACATTATACCCAGGCTATGTGGGGTAGTCTACTGGGACCACTGTCGTTGGCCAGAACATCATTAAGTGACACTTGACTATATCTATGAAAATTGTAAATCACCACTTTGATCTAATGATAAATTTATTTTCATAAATTTATTCTGTGAAAGTAACAACTCATATATATTGGTATAGCTCAAGGGTGATTATTGTAATACTCTATAATAATGAGAAACTAAACAGCTATAAGTAGAGGAGATGTTGAACTTTAAAATAAGATATTCATGTGACCCAAAGAGGAAAATGTAAAACTTACTTTGGGGTAGGATAGAGTAGTTGCAGCTAAATAATAGTTTCAACAAGAACTAGAAAAACTCATAAATAGGTGATTGTTGTGGTTTGAGATGCAGAAGCAACAGAGAAGAGAGGAGAGAGTCAGGGAGAAGTGACAATCTATAGCCACTTGTATTTGCCACCTCCAGGTAGGCTGAGGATCCAGGTTTTCCCCAGACAGAAGGTTGGAACAAGAGAAATCAGCAGATACTGTTTTTGTTTTTTTTTTTTTTCTTGTGTAGAAGAACTGGGTGTGTAGGCCAGAAGTGCAGGGGGTGAGAGGATTTGCCAGAGACAGAGTGGGGAGCAGAAGAAGCAGATTGACTGAAATACACTGCTAAGGGGAGTAGCGGGCGAGGCAGGAGAGCTCTGCTGCACCATATGTGGGTCAGCTCCTTGGCCAGGGATCGAACTCAGGCCATAGTGGTGATAGCAGCACTGAGACTTAACCCCTAGGCTACCAGGGAAGCTCCTAGCAGGGTTTCTTTTTTATAGTGACAAAACTGTAGTGAGCAGCAAAATTGAGGGCTTGAAGAACCTGAAATAAATGTTCAGGTTTCAGGCTATTTGCTGAAATCCAAAGTTTCATAAGCTAGGACCCTAAAAAGCTAAGCCCAAACTTCTCTAAAGCAGACCAGAGGGAACAGGGGAAAGGGTGGAGGGGATGGGAAGGAAGGCAGATAGAGTGTGGGTCCTGGTAGTTTGGTGGAGGAAAAAAGAAGAAAATAATTTCATTAATACAGTTTTCTAACTTTGATCATTATATTGTGTTGCACTAAGACTGATGGCTGATTTCTAATCAGAAATGATGGAAGCCAGAAGACAAAAAAGTACATTTAAAGTTTCAAAGTTCTAGCATGTAAAGCAGACTATCAACAGATTTTTTTTTTAATCTAATGGAAAGAGCCTTTAAAGTCAAGATGCTCTCAAGTAAAGAAAAGCTGAGAGAATTTGTTACCATCAGATTTGTATCCAAAAAAAATCCTAAAGGAAGATCTTCAGGCAAAAGAAAAATGATTCTAAATGGAAATGAGGTAAATGTATGAAGGAATGATAAGCAGTAGAAAGGAGAATTGTGTAGTTAAATAAATATTGTCTGCACAAAGCAATAGAAATGCCTTTAAAATGGAGTTTGACCTAAAATGTTTTACAAGAACTACACAAAAGTTGGGAGGATGCAAGTGAATTCAGGTGTTCTAAAGCTAGGGATCAAAGTAATGCATTAGGCTCTGTGAGGTCAGAAATGTGTATTTTAATCTGTAAAAGGTAACCAGTTAGAGGAGAATGCAAGTATAATTTAAAAATTGTTATAGGAGAGGATAATGTTTTTTTTTAAATAAGACAAAAGACAAGAAACTAGAAAAAAGAGCAAAAAACAAGTAATATGGTAGATATAACCTAAATGTATCAGTAGTGACACTAAATATAAGTGGACTAAATCCTACAATTAAAAGCCAACTATAGAAGAGGTCAATCCACCAGAAAGAGATCAGCCCAACTGTGTCAATAAAGATATTAAATATAAATGGACTGGGCATCCCTGGTGGGGAAGGAGTTAAAGTCTCAGCACTGTCAAGCTATCACCAGCCACTGCAGCATGAGTTCTATCCCCAGCCAGGGATCTACCCCACATGGCACAGCAGACCTCTTTTGTCTTGCCCACTGCTCCCCTCAGCAATGTATTATAGTCAGTCCATCTGTTCTGCTCCCCACTCTGTCTCTGGTGAATCCTCTCACCCTCTGCACCTCTGGCCTACATCCCAATACTATGCAAAAAAAAAAAAAAAAGTAAAAGCTAGACCCCACATAAAAAAATACATACAGCAACTCAACCTCAAAAACTATGAAACAGAAGACAAATGAGGAGTGAAGTGAATAAATGGAAAAAAAAAAATGAGGACCTCCCTAGTGGCCCAGGGGTGAAAGTCTCAGCACTATGAAGCTATCACCATCCACTGCAGCAAAAGTTCAAGCCCTGGCAGAGAGCTAACCCACATAGCACAGCAGACCTCTCCTGTCTTGCCTGCTGCTCCCCTCAGCAGTATATTCAGTAGATCCACCTGTTCTGTTCCCCACTCTGTCTCTGGTGAGTCCTCTCTCACACACACACATACACACACACATACACCCCTCTCTGACCTACACCCCAATTCTATGCGTTAATAAATAAAAATAAAATTTTTTTTAAAAAAAGATAAAATGAGTTTAGCAAGGTCACCTGATAAAAGATGAAGGTAGAACATTTAACTGTATTTCTATCCACTACAAATAGAAAATGAAATTAACAAAACATTATCCTTTGTGATAGCATCAAATACCTAGAAATAAGTCTAACCAAAAAATATGTAAACCCTCTACTCTGAAATCTATACATTATCAAAAGAAATTAAAGAAAATGTAAATAAATGGTGAGTATTTTAAAGTTGTCACTTCTTCGCAAGCTGACGCACGGTGTGAAAGCAGTCATGATTAACAGGTCTTGTAGAAAATGAAAAGCTGATTCTAAAATCTTTATGGAAACGTAAAGAGATGTGAAAAGACTGATGTGATACAAACAACATGGCATTGATATAAGGACAAACGAACTGGTGGAACAGAATCCGGAATCCAAAATCTCATTTTACAAAGGGGACACTGCAAGGCCATGGAGAAAGAATAGTCCTTTCAAAATGATGCCAGATAAACTTCCATCTGCAGGAAGTGAATTTTAACCTCTAAACTTAGCAGACTGTAACTAAACCCCTTTGCGCGAGACTGTCTAAATTTAGAAGGGAAAACTGTGAAGCTCTTAAAAGATAACACAAGAGAGTATCTTTATGGGCATACATCTTGGCAGGAATCTTAGAACTCTTTGCAAGCAAATCAAATCATAGTCATAACAGAAAAACTGTAAAGATTAAGAGCTCCATTTATCAAAAGATGCCATTAACAACAGAGAAAGGAGCCATGGAGGGGAGGATACGACACAACAGCTGTATGTCGACAATGTACAGACCTGACAAGTCATGAAGAAAAAGTCAAACCAACAGAAAAATGGGCCAAACATTTGAACAGGCCCTTCACCAAAAGGTCAGTAGGCGCAGACACAGGCTCCGTCTCAGTCATCAGGGAAACTAGTGAGGGCCAAGCACACTGGCCACGCACACCTGGCGGCTGACACGGACAAGGCAGGAAATACTTAGTTTTGGCAAAGATGTAGAGCACTGGGACGCCTCAGACGTAGGTTATGTTTTCTTGTTTGTATGTGGAACTCGGAAATATTTGAAACCGTTAAATAGTAGCTGGGTGTGGGTTCAGGATTACGGAGGTCTTCTCCCAGTTAATGTGCTGCCTGCTAGTTTTTTTTCATGCTTTATAATCACAATCAGACAGAAATCAAAGGTTTCACGTTTTGAAAAGAACAAGCTGCTCTCTCCCACCACAAACACACACCAAGGCCCGGGGTCTAGTGGCTTCTCTTCCGATGATCTCTCTGGACTTCTTAGCACCCCTTCCCCTGACCACTTCTGTCTCAGAGCACCAGCTGGCTCCCCAGCCCAGGCTAGTCCCCCGGCCCAGGCTAGCCACCCCCCAGATAGCCCCTCACCCCAGGCTAGACCCATCTTGCCTGCTCCCTCCACTTGTCCTGTCACCTTCAATGCCCTCAGTCTTAGTCCTTGGCTTTTCTGTCCCTCACCTCTTTCTCTCCTGCCCTCTGGACATGTGCGCCTAAGGTGACTGTGATCTCATTTCCACAAAATTAGAGTGAGGGAACACCCCTACCCCTACTCCCCATCAATAGGGCCTCCTCAGCCTGCAGACAAGCTGCTGCCTGGGTGTTGCAGATGCGGCAGGACCTTCCAGCCAACCTCCTCTTCCTACTAAGGCGGGCCTGTCTGTCCAGGCCTGGCCCGAGTACCCGGAGAACATAGTTTCCTCAATGACCGCTCTCTTTCTGGGCCCTTCCATCACTCCGGCCTCTTTTCTTGCAGGGGTGGGGGTTGTCTGTGAGAGGTCCACAGGACGCACCAGCTGCTCTCCAGCCCGTGGTCTCTCCGGCCTCATAGAGCTCTCCTAAACCAGACTTCCTCCCTCTTCCCATTTTAACAAGTGGAGAGAGGTGCTCAGGATTGGGGTCGGGGTAAGAGTCCCTCACCTGAGGTGGAGAGCAGCAGCCAGAGCCGCAGGGCCCAGCCAACCCAGGATTCAGTGACTGCTCTCAGAAGCCTTGCTTGGGTTTCCATCTCCATCAGACCCCTGTGACAAAGGGTGCGGCACTTCCACTCAAATTAAACCCTCCTTGTGGCCCCAGAACCAGGGGCTTGCTGTCTACTTCCGCTGTCAGGGAGGAGGCTGGGGGCAGACATAGGTGGAGGGCTGTTGTGAGCCCACCCCAACATCCGGGTGTCTCGGAAAGCCCCTGGCTCTGGAGGGGAGGTGGGATGTCTGATGCTGGGGTGAGGGAAGAGCTCTGCTTCATTTGCTCAGAACCAAAACCCAGCTCTAACTAGCTGAAGCAAAGGAGACAAGTTATTGGCCCATTAAACTGAAAAATCCTGGGCAGGTCCAGCTTCAAGTCTGGCTGGATTGGCTGAGTTCAGCATGTCAGAAACACAACCCTTCTCTCTGCTCTGCCTCCTCCCAGTTGGTTTTCAGATGGTTTTCCACATGCAATGGAGAGGTGTCCAGTGACATGAAGGCCCACCGTACCTCACTTGGGCCCCTGGGTAAAGGGAAGTCTCCATCCTCCTAGGCATAACACAGGTCCATTGACCCAACCTGGATCACATGTCTGCCAAAGCAGTGTGGTCAGTGGGCTGGCTGGGCCTGGGTCCTCATGCCCCTCTGAAAGCTGGGGCCGGGAGAGGAGTGTGATCGCGGGAAGACAATGTCAGCTGGTCAGAAGACTTCAAGTTGCAATGTGATTCTTAAAGGAAAGCTGGATTCAGTTACTAAAGGAACAGGGAATGATGCTGGGCCGGCCTCTTCTCTATCCAAATACAGGGGCAAATAAGCAGAAGGAGGGAGCACCCCTGCTCAAAGGGGCCTCTGCTGGCCCCTCTCTACTGCTCCCTTCACAGAGCTTCCACCTAGTGGCCTCTCTGTGTTGCCCTGTAAAGGTGCCTCTGCCTCCTGATGGGTCATGAAAAGTGGGCGCCAGTCTCTCTTGCAGTTCAGGGAGACAAGCACTGAGGTCCTGGTCACCAGAACTCTGAGACCCCTTCCTTCTAGGGGCCAAGGTCTCAGGACTCAGTGATCACAACCAAGATGACAATAATAGATAATGGCCTCCTCTTCATCTTCCTTCATGTTGGGTTGTTGGGCAAACTCAATGATGGTGCTGTTGAGCTTTTAGCACATAGTTAGTGCCTGGGGGGCGGAAACACTTGGGGAGTGAGGTGGGCTGTATTGTTCAAGATGGCTGCCATTATCTATGCCGTTCCACACAGGTCCTCCTTTCATTTTTCCACCCTAGCACTCAATGTTTTATAAGTCGAGGTATAGTTGGTGCACAGTAGGCTGCACATACCTAAAATGCCTAATTTGTGAAATGTTGGCAAGTACACACTGGTGAAACCATCACCCCAGTCCCTTGCACCCTCTAATCCACTGTCTGTCTTTATAGATTTGCCTTGGCACTTGGCTACTTTCACTCCACTGTGTGTTTCCAGGGTTCTTCCACGTTGTAGCGTGTCTCAGGCCTCCATGCCTTGCTAGGTTCAGTGATATTCCATTGCATGGATATACTACATTCTATTCATCTGCTTTCCAGGTGAGGGGTCTCTGAGTTGCTTCCACTTTCTGGCTATTTTTCTGGCTATTGTGAATAATGCTATGATGAACATTTGTGTACAAGTTTCTGACCTAATTTTCAAGACATGCTTATAGCAACTGAGTCACCCTACAGACCACTGCATGTAGCTGGTTCGCTCCTTCTAAGCCATGAAGAGAGCACTTTGATGTGGGCTGCTGACAGCTAAAGGGGAGAGTTTTCTATTGCTTTCACTATGTTGTGGAGAAAAGGGGACCTGTAGAAACAGTTAGTAGGTGGATTCCAATATTTGTTGGTTTGAACTTCAAAGCGCCTCCATCACTAACTGTCTCCCAGTTGCTTGCTAAAGATTATGGAAACACCGGGGCTTGGACCTCTCTTACCAGCTGCTGGAATACCCACCCTGGGTGGTGTTCAGCTCTCCTTTCTTTTATTCAGTTGGTTTCATCAACTATAGTTGGGATGAACAGAAAAGAAAACATTTATCAGGTCTCATATATGCTTGTAATGAATAAAAAACTTCAGCAGAGAAACAGAAAAAGAGGGGTGGTTTAAAACTAAAATGATAAGGGCCTCCCTGGTGGTGCAGGGGGTTAAGTCTCAGCACTATGAAGCTGTAAGTAACCATTGCATTACAAGTTTGATCCCTGGCCAGGGAGCTTCCCACATGGCTCAGCAGACCTCTCCTGCCTCACCCTGCTCCCCTCAGCAGTGTGTTTCAGTTGATCCACCTGTTCTGCTCCCCACTCTGTCTCTGGTGAATCCTCTCACCACCCCCATACCTCTGGCCTACACCCCAACTCATATGCATAAATAAATAAACCTTTAAAAAAAACTAAAATGAGCATACCTGAAAATTTAAAAACAATGGATGGGCTTAGTAGTAAAATAAAAACGACAGCAGCCAGTGAAGATATATGAATCTCTAAGCAGAAACAGACCCAGGGTGGACTCGATGGGATTCAGCAAGTGTGATGAACTAGCCCAGGGGCCTGTGGGGCACTAGAGAGAGTGGAGTGAGGGAGGGGAGAGCGATGGGTGGTGTGTGCTTCTTCCTGGAAAGTTCAAGTCGCTCATCTGTGCCTGGTGAGCAACGCAGGAAACATGACAGAAATGACCCTCTCCGGCTCTAAGGTTGCAGCTCTTGCATCCTGTGACCACAGGAGTCTTCAAATTGGAGGCCTAGCAGATTTTGTGCCATTACCCACCGCCAGCATAACTGTCAAAGTGTCTCAAAGTGTTCACAGGAGCAGCAAGGAAACAGATCTAGTTACACTTAAAGGAAGAAGAAAAGGTTGAGGTGTGGCTGGTGGTCAGGTAGAAACAGGAAGCCACAGGGAGTCTGTTCTGACTCATCCACCTGCAGATAAAGCCAGTGGCTTAGATCAGCCCTGATCACAGGCCACCCTTGTACAGCCCAACCCGTACCCGTGGGAAAGAGCGGGAAAAGCAAGCCTGTTCATTTTCCTTTATACTTGTCTGAAGGTGACTGATGCAATGGCTGTATTAGCCATGCTGCCAGTTAACCTGCAAAGATCCATTTGGCACATCAGAAGTCCTTTCTCTTGACATAAAGAAAAGAAGACCATGGAATGTGGACATGTTTTAAGTAGGCAAAATTTCAAACAAGTATTGTTTTAAAGAATAAAACATACATATCACTCTTTCCTCCCAAATTGTATAAGACCAAAAAATGCCTGTGTGTGTTTTCCTTTGTCAGCAAATAAAAGCCCACAAAACTTTGTGTAAATATTGGACTAGAGCTAATAAGAAAGCTGAAGTATTGGGGTGCCAACTCCATCACTAAGGAGAAAGCTCCTAACCAGCTAGTCTTCCCACAAATAGCAACTCTACAATTTGGACAAAGGAGAGAAAGTGTGACTGAGCGCGCCCGGGGTTGAAACAAGCAGCGAGTCTGGAGGGGAGCCAGTAGCCACCACTGTGGAGGCAACTCTGGGCAACCCTAGCTGCTCACCAGTGAGGAGGAGCCTCAGGAAGGAGCAGGTCAGAAAAGGGGTGTAGCGGCAAGGACACCAGGAAGCACAGGTTCTCTATAGAACTGCAAAGATGGGTCTAAATGGAAGGAGTTCTGGAGCCCTCAGTGGCTTTTTAAGCTTTTAATGGTTTCTTGTAGAGAGGCAACCAGGTACAGGGCAGGCAATGGGGCCGGGGTGGGGGCCGGGGTGGGGACCGGGGTGGGGACCGGGGTGGGGACCGGGGTGGGGACTGGCTGGCAGGCCTCCGAGTCCCTGGCAGATCTTCACTCTCTTTCGGGCTCTCTGGCAGCGTCTTGTGGCCTCTCTGCTGCACCCCCCCAGTCCTCTACTCCACTCTCTTCTGCTGCTTCTGCTTCTCTCTCTGCTTATAAGCCCAGTCTCTGGCCCAGGTGTGCCCACTCACGCAGGCCCACACCCTATTCCAGGTGTCTGCCATTGGGCATATGCATAGGCCTGCAGAGGTCCATCATTGAGGGGAGGGTGGAAAAACCTGATAATACGCTCATTTACCCTACAAGGGGCTTCCAGTTCCACATGTTGACTCACCCAAGTCTCTGGCCAACGCTGGAAATATGCCCGTGGGATGCATACAAACCATCTTGTAAATGTTGGAAAAACTAGTAGGACCCACTGGGCAGGCAGGCAGGAAAGTCTGCTGCTCTAGCCCGGCAGGCTGCTGAAACCAAAAGGTCAACAAGCTTGGGAATAGCACAGAATTTAGAATTGACACCACTTAACATTCACGATGTCCAGCATACACTCCGAAATGCTTCAGCATGCAAAGAGGTAGGAAAATATGATCTACTCTAAAGGGGAAAAAGATAGTGAACAGATCACTCCACAGGGAGCCAGATACTGTGATTACCAGCCAGATAAGAGCTCTAACACAGCTATTCTGAATATCTTCACTGAGGTAAAAGGAAATACCCTTTTCTGAAAAAAGATTTATTTTTGCATAGAAGAACTGGGGTGCAGGCCAGAGGCACGGGTCCTACTAGTTCTTCCAACAGTTACAAGATGGTTCATATGCATCCCACGGGCATGTTTCCAGGATTGGCCAGAGACTTGGGTGAGTTAATAGGTGTAACTGGAGGTCCCTTTTCTGACCTGCTCCTTCCTGCTTACACCTCATGGGAGAAGGGGTGAGAGGATTCACCAGAGACAGAGAGGGGAGCAGAAAAGGCGGATCTGGGCCTCCCCGGTGGTGCAGCGGTTAAGCGCTGTGCTGTGGAGCTGTGGGCAGCAGTGACGCGAGTTCGACGCCCGGCCGGGGAGAATCCCACATGGCGCGGCAGACCTCTCCTGCCTCGCCCGCTGCTCCCCTCAGCAGTGTAGTTCTGATCTGCCTGTTCTGCTACCCACTCTGTCTCTGGTGAACCCTCTCGCCGCCCAACACCTCTGGCCTGTACCCAGCTTGTATGTATAAATAAAAACAAATCTTTAAAAAAAAAAAAAAGGCGGATCTACTGAAATACACTGCTGAGGGGAACAGTGGCAGACAGGAGAGGTCTCCTGTGCCATGTGGGTTAGCTCCCTGACCCAGGAATGAACTCAGGCCTTTGGGGTAGGCCTTAACCCCTAAGCCACCAAGGAGGCTCAAAGGAAATATGCTTTTAATGAATGAGAAATTAGGAAATTTAATCAGACAAAGGCATTTAACATGTAAAGTGATAATACCTGAACACACACAAGAGTGGACTTAGTACTAAGATAAAAATAAGAAGAAAGAGGCAATGAAGATGAGGTAGATGAACAGAAAGCATTGGAGCTAAAGAAAAGATGTAAACGACTGGAGAAGAGAGAAATGTGGCAGAAAAAGTATTTGAAGACATGAAAATTGAAAACATGTCAACACTAGTGGAAGATTAATTTTCAGGTTAAAGAAACTCCATAAACCCCACACAGGATAAATTTGGAAGGAAGTTTAGGCGTCTCATAGTCAAGATGTTGAAAATCAAAGATAAATTTTGAAAAAACAGTATTTGAATTAATTAGATTTATCAGAAATCATGAAAACCAGATATTCTTTATGTGCTGAAAGGGCCGGGGGGCAATGGATGGGTGGGAAGCATCAGCCCCAAGTTCTATATCCAAATGAATCTATTTATCAAGAATGAAGGTAAAATAAAGACGCATCCAGATAAGGAAAAACTAACAGATATGTAATTATAGTACCTGATGATGTAAAAATGAATATTGATTTAACTCCAAAAGGAAGATGAAAAAAAATTTACAGGATGGGCCGCAAGTGGGAGGAAGGAGTGTTTGTGGGATATGAGAACGAGATCACCTTCCAAGTCAGCAGAGAGTACCTGAAAATTTGAAGGAAAAAAAAAACACAAAACGGTGTAGGCACGAGTTAAGGAATAAAGAGTCACCAATTCAAAGAGTTATTAGGAGTTGAGTGATCACCCCTGGAATTAAGAATCAGGGCGCTGCTATCCACCATTACAAGTCATTTCCTGGCGTGCAAAGGAAATCCTGGCATAGAGCTTTCTCTTCTCATTTCTGTCCTTGGGAGACAGGAAAAGGAGAAGGCAGGGGGTTTGCAAAGGATAAAAATAGGTGCATCTAAATATGAGAAAAATGGTGCCTGAGAAGCACGTTCAAGTCTTTGAAGGTCGCACTACACTGAAAGTGAAGATCACACAGTAACTGAAGTTTTAGGGGAAAAAGAAGCCAAACACATGAAAAACTGCGTGACAGGTTTCAAGATCCTACAAAGTGTCAGACTCACTACTGACATGAAAGGGGTCTTAGCGTGAACACTTAAAATAGGGGGCAAAATGGTGAAGTCTGATGGAGCAGGGAGCAATCTACATAGCCTACCACTCAGGGCACGTACAGGATGCAGTTAACACATTTAGTATCTTTTAATTTATCGCCATTTCCTGCTGATAATTAAGTTTCTACCAAAATCGTAAGCCTGAAATGTCACTTGCGGTGCGCGGCGCTGTGACACAGGGGGCGCGGTTTCGTGAGCCCCAAACAAGCCCCACGTGCCCCGGCGGGCCACACGGTGACGTCACGAGCTGCGCCAGGGGGCCGACGCGCCGGCGTGACCCCTCCCCGGACCCTTAAAGCGCGGAAGGTCGCGGTGCACTGTGCTGCCGCCGCCCCGCCCGCCTCCCCAAGCCGTTTCTCGCGCCGGCTCCCCCGGACCCTGGCCCCGGTGGTGGCCGCTGCCGCGCTTCCGCCCGGGTGTCGCCGAGCCCCGAGCCCGCGGGGACCCATGAGGTAAGGAGACCGCTGCGGGGACGCGCTCGAGGGGCCGTTCCGGCCTCCCCGCCACGCCCGGCGCGCCCCCTCCTCGCTTTGGTCTCGCTCTGGGGCCGTCCTGCCGCCCTCGTCGCCCGTGGGTTCCACCTCGTCTTCTCGGGAAGGCGCGTCCTGTTGCCGGCGGCACGACAGAGAGTGGCCGGTCTCGCCTCTCGCCGCCCCTCGACGGCTGTGTCGCTCGGGCGGAGGTTGTGCCGTCTCGCGGACCCCTGCCCC